>JAOYRR010000589.1:0-81337 GCA_038994665.1 Podotricha telesiphe
AATAGTTTAAAAAACTTATTGTCATGTTTTTATAGCTAATCAAACTAAAGTAAAAGAATAAGAATAAAATGATTGACGAAATGTTGTATATATTATATATATTACTTACTGTTCTAAAAAGTGAGGCCTGCTTGAAATCAAATGTTATGTTTTTTTTACTGTTTTTTTCCCTTAATATATTAATGTATTAGTTTAAAAATATTGTAGAAAGCACCCCACACTTGTTGAACTTTCTTTTAGAATTCGTGTATTAAAAAATCTTATATATATTTTTTTTATTTTAAAGTGTTATTCACACACTTAGGAAATTGAAAAAGATATATTTGGAAATCCTATGAAAATTTGAACGCAGCACTCTTGAAAACTGTTCAAGCGCTCTGACCGCTAATCCCGCTGCGTTTTTTTTAAAAAATCTTGTTCCTACTTTTAAGTTTGATGAACTGTGAAAACGTGGTTTTTAATTTCATATCTTTGTACCATACCATGTCAATTTTTTGATACAATTTCCATATTTGTTTTAATATTATAACGTAAAAAATATTTAGCAATCATATTTTCTCAGCTTGTCAGTCACGTTTAATCAAAAACATTACCACCAAAGAATCATCCTTTCCAAAGCCCAACATCCTTTGTTTTTAATTTTGAACGTTACTTTAGTCCGCAAAATTTCATTGAATACACTTTCGTTTGTCGTTTTTACAAATAAATAAAATATTGAAAATTTATGGGGATGAAGCTTACAAAGAGCTGACCAATATGGCTAGTATTAAAATAACTTAGCCTTATGCAGTGGTGCACTTATTAAAACTTTGCCATTTTTTTAATATAAGCTATTGAATAAAAACAAAAATTGATATATAAATATTCATCGCTATGCATCGCTAGTCGACCTTAAAGTTATGGGCACAAATTTAACTAAGACAATCGTGTTTTCATAAAATTCTAGGAGTAGAAAATAAAATGTTACCAAAACTATTTATTTATATTTATTTGTACATTTTCACGGAAGGTAGCAGATGTTTCATGATCAAGGGTCACTCGCCCATTCTTTATATTTTATAGAGAGGATGGTAAATGTTTTGATATAGTTATTTCGAGATCTGACAAGAAAAACGCGGCTTTGGGTCCCGTCACTCCAGACGCATTGTCTTTAAAATGAGTAGAATGATGAATGCAATCACTTTCACATGTACTTCTAGATTTTTCAAATAACTCTTTAACAAGTAATACAAAAGATGCATGAATATCAATATATATATATTTATTTAATAATCATTTTTAATTTTTTGTTAAAATATTTAATTTAAATTATTTAATTTAAATTAAATTATTTAATTTAATTAAAACTTTTTTTTTATTTAAAATTTTCTTACGCCTAGTGCTTGTCATTTCGTCAGTCACGTTTTATCATAAACATTGGCACTAGGAACTCATAAGCTACTAGCTATTACAGTTCACTTTTTCACTCGTTACAGAATGCACTGTATATCAATATACTGTGCATTGTAAAATGTCATCTATATCATAGGCAAATACGAGTCATATTTGACGCTATGTCATATTTTTATATAGCATTTTAATATAACGGTTGTTGTTGCGAGATACAAAATAGCTCTTCATGGTATATGAGACCCTGATAGTCTATATTTTGGATTAAACGTGACTTTGCACAAAACAGGTTTGTTTGCAAGCGCTATAAATAAAAATATCCGTGTTTCCGTTATTTATTTGTGAACCTTAAAATAATTACAAATATTATGTCGTTCAAAAAGTGCATAGGCTTAGTTGACAAAGAATTAAGGCTCACTGGATCAGAAATATTGGCTGTTTAGTATTTTTTTATTATTATGAATAAATTTATATTTAAATTTAAATTTATAAAAGAACGGATTCTATCGTTATAAACGCGATACATCTAAAAAGAATCTGCAAAGGCGAGTCAGCGGAGCATCCTGAACATCGGAGATTCTTTCAAGCAGTTGAATCTCGGTTGAAGATGCAAAGGTTTCTATGGTGAGTACTCTCGTTATTAAAAGTTCCTTTGCTATTATTTTCTCCTTCCGTATTATTTTAAATGTATCTGTCTATGTCGAATCGAATCGCGTAGACACTATTAATGTAAAGGAAATAATATAATCGAATAAAAATTATAATTTTAAATAATACAATCGAATAAAAATTATAATTTTAAAAAATATAAAATTATTTTAATTTGAACGAATATTAAAATTTAATTTCATAAATAATAATAAATAAAGCCGATATTTAAAAGTAAAACTAAAATGTCTTTCAGATTCAGATTCAGATTACAGAAGTACAAAATATATTAAGATTAATATATGGCACAGCGAAAGCTTAAGAAGAGATTCATGAGCCGCTATTAAACGTACTTTAGTTAGAAAGTTAGGCGAACATACGAACGAGATTGAATATATACAAGAGTTAACTCAAACGCATCGTAATAGAAATGAAGATGCTGAGGCTGTTAGTAAACGTCTTTGGGAAATGCTCAATATCCTTTTGTCGGTTGGAAATCATAGTTCTTAGGAATATTATAAAAATATGGTTATTGAACAATCCACTATTCAACTTGATTTTCAAACGCCAATAGGTACGTTATAGTACATACGTTTAGTTGGGCCTACTACACTAGAATTAGCTATTGTAGCCGCTTGGCTGGAGGAAGCTAGACTAGCATACAATAGATTAATAACGCGCTTTTAATATGCCATCAACTTCACAAAGTAAGGTTAAAGATCCATAATAAAGGAATTTCAGCCTTTTTCCAAACAACATTTAAAATTGCAAGCAACCCCTTATGCCCGATAAGGGGTTGTTTAATCAATCAAACTCGATCATTGGTGAAGAATGATTGATTGATTGATTGATTGATTAATTATAATTTTTTTATTTGAAACATCATAAGCAAAAATTAAACCATGCAATGAAGGTAGAATTGGAACCTGGATGATATTGGTGAAACTGAGTCACGTGTTGCATAGCTGAAATACTAGGATACTATAAATGCTTGGAGGATAATTTTTTAGTACAGGGCAAGGAGGATCTTAGGATTGAGATCTGCCTGATTCAAAAAATGGTGAATAGTTTTTGGTATTTTAATATAAGTTGGTAAATATGCCGAAAATCGATTAAATAAGATAAGTGTTATGTATATAGATAAAATAAGATATGTATTTAAATTGAACGTACACTTTATTAATCGTTATAAGGTACATTAATAATTTTCATTCCAGACAAAGAAAAGTCTTTTAACTCATTCACTCAATAAAATTATATCTTTGTAATTGTTTTTTTATATTTATTTCATTTAAAAACATACAAATAATGGTTGATAATGTAAAACTCGCTTAAATAATGTTAAATATATATTTTTTTCTTTTATCTGGCGGTCTAGTTTAAAACAATACAACAATACAATTGGCTAGGTTTTATTTATTATTTTTCTATGCCTACCTCACACTCTTTTCAAAATTTCAAAACTATTTCTAAAATTTTATTTAATATTTATAAATATTATTTCATCCTAAATCAGCACTTAATTATATTATTCACACTTGTTGAGTAATAGGAACGCTAAAGTAAAAAAAATTAAATGACCATTTTAAATTAAATTTTTTTACCATCTTTGTCGTCCTAGCAATGAAGTATGTTCAAAGATTTTCTTATATTATTGCTGCGTTCAAATTTTTATACGTTTTGTAAATACGTGCTTTTTTTTCAAGATTTCTAAGTGTGCGATTAACACTTTAAAAATTAAAAAAAACAGTAGCTCCGCATGTCACATTTGTAGGCGCTAAGGATGTATATATATGTGCATAGATAGATAGATAGACCGACCTTTTCAATCGTCATCCCAAGGGATCTAAAACACGTGCTTTGCTTTCGTCTGGAACAGGATATCAGAAAATTATAAGTAGTGTATTTCTAAGGGCATCTCTCATTTAGATACTGGTTATGTTCTTATACGATATTTTCCGGTTTTTACTACAAAAATATGTGTTTCAATACATATATTGTAAAAAAGATTAACAATGTTCATTCCTTTAATTGCTTAAAATGAAATAGCATACTATAATAAAGAAACAATAAAAGTTGTGTCTGTACATTGAATATATTTACAAACAAACAATTTTAGTGTAAAAAGAGGAATAGAATATGAGTCTATGATTTTCAAAAATTTTGTACGTCTGTTTGTCTATTTGTGCGCGTACGTCTTTTCGACAAATTTCGGCATTCAAATTAACTACGTCTCAAATTCGGGTGGAAGGGAAAAGAAAGAGGCCTAAAGGTGAAAAAAATATTACTGTATTGTAATATATGATGTATGAGAATTTAACAGACAAGAACAATACCACCATTATGGAATTATTATAATTTAAAGTCAAAGTTTGAATTTCAACAGTAATATTGTTTCTATGTTGTATAGCTTTTAAACCTGAGCAGTACTTAGTGTATAAGCCTTAAATTTCGAAGAGTAGGACACCTTATGTAGATATATAATATGCCACATCATGTCATCCACATCTTACATCACATCATCATATAAAGGCCACATTAACACAATGTCTTCAGCGTACTCTCTGACAATATATTAAAATAAAAGATCCGGAAGTGCAGTTGAAAAAGAACCATGAATAGTCTAGCTAAAATATAAAGTAAGTAAATACTTCATAAGAAGTCAAAGTTATTCAATACGGTGGGCGGTTTGTCAAGAAATCAAAATTCAACTTTCCATCCATCGTGGCACGTCTGGGATATGTCTGACGGTAAACGCAATGGTTGTGGGTTTTGATTCACGCTTCGAACAATAGTTATATTTATTATTGCTTAAATTTTTGTCTCTGGCATGACAAAGATAGCCCAAAAAGAGAGGTTTCGGGATTCAACATGCAACAATCTCAAATTCGGGTGAAATACTGAGAAGAAGTATCACTTGGTCCATTTTTGCCGCGAGAGAGAAAAGCGTGAAGCTGAAAAACCACAGAAATCGTCTGATGAGGGAAGGCTTTATAGTAAAAAAGTCAGTCAGGTCAATTTCATTGCCAATATGTGGAAGTAATCCATACTAATATTATAAATTCGAAGTAACACCGGTATTATAGCGTCCGTTACGTCATCGCGGCAAACACTGAACCGGTTGTTGACTAACATTTTGTATCCTGCTCAAATTTCATGACATCAAATTTAATAATTTTAGGTTTAATAAATTCTTTGATTTTCGATTATTACACATTGAAATGAAACTATTTAACCGGATTAATCGCGTTTCGAACATTTTGCTCGCTAATAAACATCTTTTTTGCTTTTATATTCGCATTGTTTTTACGTTCGATTATATAAATCTAACAAAGTCACTTTTATGAACTCTGCAAGACAGAAACTACATATACATTAATCACTAGCTCTATTAAAACATATATGAATAAAACACATCAAAAAAATTAAGATAGTATAGTAATATCGTTCCCTATTGCGTAAAAGAGATGGATATAATGTTTGGTTTTTCATTCTCTGTTTTCAATAAAGTTGCATGAATGGGCAGAAGCTTTAAAGCTCCTCTTTGACCCGCCTATCGTGCAACAAGTGCTTTTTAGGAAACACCTTACGCATTATGATATCCTGGTACGTACAGTTCGGACACACGTGACTGAGATTTCGCTACATATTGAAAAATTGTATGAATGTTGTTTTTGTTTGTCTTTTTTCGTTTAAATTTGTTTGTCAGCTTCACGCTACTACCAGTCGAGAAAAACCGAGTTAGTTTCAAGACACTTCGTTTTCGATCGAATTAGAGACATTACGTGTTTAGTGACAAAAACCTACGTCACACTTTCTCCTAAATTTTTTATAATTTTTAAATTTAAATTGTAACATAAATATTTAATGAAGAAACAATGTATGTGGTTTTATTGTATTCGACTGAAAAAACGACTATATTTTTTATATTTGTTACATACAACTAAGGAATGGCTTACCAGCGGCAGTATATCCAGGTCGATATGTCATGGATGGAGGAAAGGCGAATCTATCTCCACCTTAAAGGCCGGAAACGCACCTGTAGCTCCTCTGGGGTACACATGGTCGTGGGCGGCGGTGTTCACTTACCATCAGGTGACCTGAACGCTCATTTTCCTTATTATATTATAATAACATATGAACAGCTTGCATGGGTGCTAATGAGATTCAAATTCCATATAAATTTTAAACTAAAGTTATTTTTTGCTAACCAAATTTATCCTATTGATGCTTTCAAAGGGATTAAATTAGATTGTTATTTTTATAAGCTGTATACTTAATTATTACGGTTCATATATATTTCTTTTATATTTATAGCAAAGTTACGAACAAAAACTTGTATAGAAAGCTTAAAATAGACGTATACAATATTGATTTAAAGGGCCATGTCTCCGCCTTGCAGCTTTCTGCAACAAGTAGTTAAAAAACATCTCTTCCACCTTCATTTTACCCTAGTACATTGTGCGAGAATACACGTGACTTGTCGTTTGTCGGATGGTATGTAAAAAAAGAATGGTAGAGAGGGGTGGGACCTTTTTCAAAAGACTTACAATACCTCATAAGAAGAAAAATTACATTATCTATTGTGATAAAAGACGCCACAACTTGTTGTCTAATTTAAAGTAAGTAAAAGATTTACAAAAAATACTTTTGTTTTTTTAAGTGCAATCAATATAAACAAACATATTTATAAAAAATATAGAAAAAGTTTTAAGTTATCTCTTGTTATATATAAATTATATTAATAATAATTTAAATAGTAATTATATTTGTATTTCTTGTAGTAATTAGCATTTTTTTTAGTTAATAATAAAAAAAAGACGACTTATTTTAAATATTTTTAGAAAATATAAAAAATTTAAAGCATTTATTTGGATTAGAATAAATAAAAAAAAAAAAAAAAAAATTTAACACTTTATTATAAATTGAACACACGTAAAGTTGTACAGAAAATTGAAAAAATATTAAGACTTTATTGGAATAAAAGCTGTAAAGATAGTACATTAATGTTTTTTTTAAGATTAGATAGAATCTGCAAAGACATAAGTTATACGTTATTTATTTAAAATTATATTAAGTGAGCAATCTATAAAGAAACAATCTGTACGCACGCACTAGTCATTATTATTGTTGGCCCCGCCTCATAGAAACTACGCCTCATAGAACAAGTGGTTTCCAAAAATATCTCCTACTGTTTTCTGATGCCCTAGTCGCCATTATAAACTTCCACGTGACGTGGGAGCGTGTACTGATTTAAAAAAATATATATTTATGGCCAGTCAATTCAGTCAGTCGGTTACAAGTCAGTTGTGATAAAAAATATAACTCTACGAGGTTCTTAAAAGAGTTCGGAAGTTTCTGATTTCTCAAAAGTTAACGCTAGTTTGGAAAATAAATTATTTAATGTTTTTAATATTGGTAATACATTATTATTATTTTTTTCATTATACAGATAAAATGACTCCATTTTTGAATAAAAAATTATTTAGTGCATTTTATAAAAATAACGAAGAGCTTAAAAATGGAACCACACTACTGTAATGAATGATATGGTAAAAAGACGGTTACGAGTAAGCGTAAGCCCTCCCTTTATACTGAAGTGTAATCTCCTTTCCTTTAATGAATTCCTGGTATTCCTACCACTAGATGCACGTGCTTTTCTCACTATTCTTTGTATAAAGGGATTTTTAAAAGTTTTTTTTATAAAATCGAATGTGGTGGTGAGTTTTTGTGACGATTTCAAACACATTTCTAGAACTTTATAGCTCATTAGGTAATTTACTTATGTTATTCATAACAATAATTACAATTTTTTTTTTTTATTTTATAAATATGCATATAAATATGCATTTTATATTATTTCCAGAAAGAAAATAAAACTTTAATTTAAAATCATATTTAATATTTTAATTGTGGACTAAACTAATCTCAAGTAGTATTTTTTTTATAAATTTATTTGGAAATTATTTATTAAAAATCCTTTAGGCAGACGCTGTCGGAAGGATATTTATATAGGAAGCAGCATTTTAGTAAGCTAGCTTATATTTGTAATGTTTATTATTAATATATAATAAAAATCGCTTATACAAATTTAATTTCTAAATATCGCTTATAAATAAATTTTACGAATGTTTAAATAAATGTCCAATTTAAAATATTGTAAGCTCCTAAAGCAGTTATGAATAAGTTGAAATAAAAGAAAACCAAGCACATACTTAGCACTGTTCTTTTATTGAGGTGGCTATAAATCAAACGTTGAACAGAAGTTGTTTCGTTTCTCTTTCCATTACAACAAAAATTGCAGTTTTCTATCTCTTTTACGCAGCAGCTACCTCTGGGATTGCATTTGAATGTAAATACGTAAAGTCCTTTCAGTCATATATCAGATACATTTAAAACTCTACTTTAGGTATTAGACGATTAAGTTCAAAATTATTTTAGTAATTTTTATGATATAGGTTTGAGGGTGTCTGTAACTAAAATTGAGTTCAAATTTAATATGCATTCAAAAATATATGCTATGTGCTTCCCTTGTAGGTTGCACTTTTATTGCAAATATTCTTTGCGGATATAAGATATAAGATGCACAGGATTTTCAAATTTAGATCGTTTTTGTTATGGTTGAAATTTAAATGTAGAGGGCATTTTTGGCCAATCTCCTCATCATTTCTGCTATCCTAGTAGAGATTGCCCTTTAACACGTGACGTCATACGAAATCAATCAATACTCGATTGCTTTAGAGAGATGATAGATGATATATATAATATATGTATGATGTGTATGTATGATGGGTAAAAAAGTTTTTCATTTTAGATTTAATATTACAATATTTATTAATAATATTTATTGAAACATGGAAAATATTAAGATATTAATGATAAAAAATAGAATAGAGGCTGACGTTTGGTTGGCTATACACGCGATGATTATGGGTTCGATTATATTCCAGTTATTTCGTATAAGAGGAGTTCTATAAGTAACAAGTTCGCGAAGTCTACACTGCGATGGACATAAAAAACCCGTGAAACTATCATATCAAAACAATCTAACAATTTTTTTATTAAATACTAGCTATGCAAGCGACTACGTCCGCGTGGAGTTCTAAAATAAAAGTCTACTCTAAAAAAAACTATCTGCCAGTGAAAGCCCCGTTAAAATCGGTCTAGTCCTTTAAGAGATGGTGTATGGTGTATGAAGGTTAAATGTTTTATAATTAATATTTATGAGAAAAGTCGAGCGTGACGTTGAATTCCGCCACTCAACTCCCAATGTATCGAATTCAGGCGGAAACTGAAGAACGAAGTATCTGATCAGGTCACGGGATAATCTAGGTTCAAACCAAATTTTTATTCATGTAGTTGCTTCCGTTGGATTATTCCTATAATTTGGTAAAATATGCTTTTAGAAGCTTGTGCCGGAAGCTTTGAGATAAGTAAGCTAAAATATATGCTAAAATTAATACTAGCATAAGCTATTAAAATTGGAGTAAAAATGCTCTATAAATGACGACATCGACAATAATCCATATTTAAAAAATGCCCCTAGGCAATTGGACTCGTTTTTACAAAGAATATCCAAAAATTGCTTAGCTAAATTATTGTGGGTTTTAATATGCTAGTAGAAATGTTTTCAAGAATATTTTCAACAAGATAATTTTTGAATTAAAATTAATAATATCTTAATTATTATACCAAAGCAAAGACCTAAGCAAATAACAATAACAATCTGAATTGTTATTTTACTGTTCGATTACCACACCGATTTCGATAAAACTTTCATGTATAAAGTAACGACAATTAAACAGTATTTCTAAGTTAAATATTTTGAGCAAACATTCGAGACAAATCTAAACCAATCTTATAACTCAAATTGCCTAAAAAATATATAATTCATTAAATCCATTAAAATTAATGTTAGCATAACGAAAATCCAGTAAGAAAATTATAAGGCAGGCAATAAAAAGCGGGGTATAGCGTTCCGGCCATTCAAAGGCCGACGGCAGTGCCGTGACGGTTGCCAAGAGACAATAGCTTCAAATAGTTAATGGTGTATGTATTTCTCCATAATAACACCATTCCGTTTAACTGCTTCTATTTTTGCAAAGCACAAATGCTTGAGAATTTATTGTACTCGTATTGGCTTAAAGCTAAGTCTGAAGTGCTTCTAGAAAATTAAAAAAAGTCACAAGTAAGGGGTTGAAACAAGTTTAGCGATTGGCCTTTTTGGAGACATGATTTATTAAACTTTAAAATTAAATTATCGGTTAATTTGTTTGTAAATATGGCTTGTAAATTTTTCCTTTTAGCCGTATATTAATAACCACATCCAATTTTTTAAAGTCTCTGAATATAAAAATACAGACATTAATAATATATAAACCAAAATTTTATTTTTATTTCAATGCGTAACAGCTATAGGCAGTATTGTACTGGATTTACGGTCTGTGATAGCACGACTGAAATAACCGTACAGACGGAGAAAGAAGTGTTTACCTTATTTTATATTTTCTAACTAAATCATTAATATATATATATATATATATTTAAAAAAATCGAAATAAAATGTACCTATTAATAATAATAACACAATCCATCGAAATTGTACGAAAGAAAGATTGTGTTAAATATTTACACCGATATGCTTTAATAATATTTATATAATCTGTTTATCTTCTTATAATTTTTCTATATCTATATCATTTAAAAGTCACATATTATGTTAAAAGCAAAATCTAGTAATTTCCTAACATACAAACATATTGATGCCACTTACTTTCCTTGTTATGATTGTCATATTGTGTTTGAATCTTGCATATTCCGTTACCCACTTCACCAGAGATCTAAGGTACATACTTTATTGTCAAAGTCACGTTAAGGTGTACACATAAAATTATACTATTATATATACTACGCTCGTAAAAAGATAGACTTACACTTCCATCGGTAGTACAATGTGTGTAGTATGAGGAAAACAAATACAAAATATGATATAGTAAAGCCTGTTGCCATTTTAGGGAGAATTTAAACTATTTATAGAAGAAATGTAACATATATAGATTTACGTATGGATTTAGAAGTAATAATGTATATTTTTTTAGGATTATTAATCATCTAAAACGCCATCATGGCGTTGAGAAAGGTTGGTTATATTATATTTGTATGTCAGTTCGGTTCCTCCGGGTTTCTTTCGGGTGTATACACAAACTAACGTTAATTTTCGTGCATGGTTAGACAATATTCGGCGATGAGTTATATCATTCAACAACGTCTCCGAAAAGGGTGGAAAGTGAAGATCTGAGTAATGCAACACTTCTTCTGCTTTCTTGAAAACCGTTCTCTTGAACGGTTTTCAAGAACACTTTAAAAACGTTCAAAACTATACTTCTATCTATGTTCTATTTTCCTTTAGATTCAAAAGATAAAAAAAATATTTAAATTTCGTAGTAACAATAAAATTTGGATTTGATTTGGATTTTACAAACATTCCAGGACATACATCCAAGATTATTAATTTCAAAACTTGTGATGATGTAAATTTTGTTTCTGAATCTAAAAACATTACGAAGATTCAACGCACAAATGATAAGAAAAACATTACTTTTATACGTTTCAATATTCTCAGCAAGAACTAATTTTCATTTTTATTCACAAATGCTCTTGCTCTATGGTTCTTTGTAGTATTCCCATTAAAATATAATTATATCATAAAATATTTTATAGCTCTCTATATTTATATTATTTGTAACATATTGATAAATTTAGATATCTATGTTAACAACTCCTGGGCAATAATATCTTCGAGAGTCTTATCTGTTTTGTCTGTTAGATAACGAGAAAAAATTATAGTTTATGTTTTGTTACATGTGTGACTAAAAGGAACAATACTGTTGTGACATTAACATGTTTAAAATAGACATTCTTTCGTTCTAAATTTAAATCTGTAATAAAAAACAAAGTAAGTAAGTCTGTAATAAATAACAGAGTATGAATTATTTTTTTGGCTATACGCATGACATTTTAGGGAATTGACACAAATAAGAGATTCTGTTATTCATTTTTCAGAAATTCCTAAAACTCAAACCATGATATGGTTCAGTAGGGCGTAAATTTAAATATTTTCAATCTGACAATTATTAAGTAGTTTGTATTATAATAACAGATTGCAGTTTTTCTGTAAATTTCTAAAAATGTATATCATAATATATTATAGCGTGGCGCATTCGGACAGTGTCTGACTGAAAACGTGATTGATTGTGGGTTCGATCCGCACTTGGAGGAATGTTTATATTTAAATTGTTTTCATTTCTTCGTTTTGACTATAGGACGAGTTTCACGACTCAACACGCAATGTCTCAAATTCGGTCGGGAAGTGGAGATTAGAGTGTACTTGGTCACTGATTAGAGTCACTACACTCGAAAAAGCGTAAACCTAGGATATATTACAATTTTTATGTTTTTTAAAGTTACTGCAGTCAAGTATACCAGTTGAATTCAGGAGGCTTATTGATTTATTTAATAATAACTTTTGATACAAATTATCCTCTAGAGCCCTTTTATTTTTATGATTGATGTGATTGCTTCTATTAATGTAGCTATTAGCTATGTATGTCTGCTTAGAATTTATTACTATCGATACATTATGTATTATGATTTATAATACAATACAGTTTGCACCTAAATTCTTAAAACAAGATTGTTTTTACATATAAAAAGCATTACCAATAGATTTTATATTTTTATTGATATAAAATCTATTTTTAGCATTACAAGCACTATTCAATGTTCAACAATAGTACAAATAGGTAACTTGCATAACAATAACGTGAAAGGGAAAAAGCCGATACGATTATAAATAGCGCAACCCACTGTCCACTGATATGATTCGAAGAAAAACTGAATAGAAGAATTCGCGGCGACAAACGCCCAGTCCGCCCTACAGCATTTCGCGCGCTAGTCGGCTTCACGCGACTCGATAAAAACCTTCAATAATAAAATCAAATCCTATTGACAGATTATCTTAAAAAAAAAAAGAAAAATCAACATATAGTCTATGGTATATATTAGTGATTTGTGTCAAGAACAATGCTATCGTGTGTATTGAAAGGAACGTTTTGGCGGCAAACTTGGGCGTCATCGAATTTGACAGATGAGCTTCGCGCGCATTCTCTTCAGGTGCGTTCAAGTAACATAGATAATCGTGATTAATGATTTTGTATTCGTACCTGACTAATGTTATACAAGACTGTTTTATTTCACATTATTGCGCAGCGATGTATCTAAAAACAATATAATTATATAAATAGTGCGTATAAAAAACTGTGTCACTTCAGAAAATACACAACGACCCAGTTCTGCTTGAATTACTACTCTAAACTGTAGAGTTAACGTAAAAGATCAAAGCATTGAACGTCCACTTATAAGAGTTCATTCGCATTATTAATTGTAACAAATTGCAGGGATATATACTTTTTGGCGCGAAAAGAGATTTTTAATTTGTTTCTGAAGGAAGTTTTGTTAGTTATGTTTGGTTAAGTGTGGCGTTCACACGTGGATTGCGCTCCCTGTAATTATTTGTACGTGTCGTTATGACATCTTATATTAATGTCCTTTGGGTTATAAATTGTTCTTGTGATAAATCTATTTGGAGTTATGGTCTCAACGAACTGTATTTTTTGTAAAACATGCATAAATAGTGCTTGAATTGAAAATTTTCGGACTACAA
This sequence comes from Podotricha telesiphe, assembly GCA_038994665.1. Classification (NCBI taxonomy): domain Eukaryota; kingdom Metazoa; phylum Arthropoda; class Insecta; order Lepidoptera; family Nymphalidae; genus Podotricha; species Podotricha telesiphe. The sequence goes on from JAOYRR010000589.1 coordinate 13,760, forward strand.
TAAAGTACTACAATAATTCTAATATGATTTTACGATTTAAAAATGGATGTTTTATGGGGTACAGACATTTTATAAGAAGATGCAGTGAAGGCTAGTGAATGAGTGTCTATTCGTTAGGATTAAAAATTTGGTAAGTTTTCTAGGTTCATTTCTCTTTTGCGTAATGTTTAAGCTAAATTTTTTTTATTTGCATAAGATATATAAATTTTAAAATTATAGACTGTTACGAAGTACATAAGCGCATAATATTTATTTCTAAAAAGGGATTTTACTTTAATACATAGACTACATATGTTGAAATATAAATCCATTATTGTGTTTGTCCATTCCTTAGTTTCACGTAGGCCACTTCCACGTTGAATGGCTTTGAAGGTCGTAGAATAATTCAATTAGGCTAAACCACAACTTTTACAAATTATTTCTAGCTGCATAATATGACTTATATATTGTGTAACTCTATCATGTACGTTCACTGTAAAATGACGTTTGAAAGTTTTTTTTTTCTTTTAAATTAATTTGATAGATGAATTGTATGTATGTATATATATATATATATGTATTTTTTCGCTTTCGTCTAAAAAATATAAAAAAATATATATCCTGATCGTCTTTATTTAAATTTTTTATTGTTTTACAGTCAATTGTCTAAAGCTATCCAGCTAGTTATGTATTTCCAACAATACCAGGGAAAATAAAATTATTTTATACCCTAACATTTCCCCTAGCGGAGATCGAACATACATCCATCGCAAAACAACTTCCCATTGACGGTACTGTGGCATCTACGTAACTAAATTCGTACGGTACAAAAGTATTTTATTTATTCCCCACTGTCCACTAGTTTTTTGCGATACAAATATATTTGGTATCCTATATATAGAGGAATTAATTAATCAATCTGTCCTTCTGTACGTCTGCAATTGTACTATACGTATATATGTTTGTTTTTAAGTATGAGCCTGGCGTCGTGTTGCTGGACGTTCCCTAGAGTATCGTAGACCCCATTCATTTATACTAAGGTTTACTGGACTTCGTCCCTTTTGGTGATGAAACTATTTATTTTAATCCAGGAAAAATAAGAGTCTCTTAACAAGCTCAAAGATAACGCAAAAAAAAATATTTTGGAATTTTCACATTGGTTGTGGGCTCAACTCTCAAAGGTGATTTATTTTTTCATTTACATATATTTCTGTTTATACCGGACGTGGTACATGACGGGGGAAATGCAGAGGAGAGTGTTATATCACTGTGTTCTCTTTGACTAGCCTGAGTGATATGAGATATCTAGTAAAATAAGTATGAACTTAACCTGGGCCATAAATACTGTTATAATTAAAAATTAACAAAATTCTATAAGTTAATTTTATGTGATTGTTTATTGTGTTTTCTTTTTTTCGCGCTAATATATTGTGATATTAAAATATTTAATGATATTAAAATTGGGTGGGGTGATAAAGAGAACTGAATCGCTGTGATTGCATTACATAAAGTAGGTATGGTGCCAAATACAATTTTTAAAATCCTTCATACGCTTGGTATTAGCCAAATGTTTGTATATTCATAAGTAGAATGAAACCGCCTCTGTTTGTGACAGAAAAAGACCCGTCCACGGTAGTGTACGTTCGAAAAAGGCGATCAAAGCATTAAGGAAAAGAATTCGAAGAAATCCTGTCTCAAGTCACTAAGCCATAGCCAGCAAGAAGTCACATTTTTCAGTTAGCCATATTTTTGTGAAAAAATTATCAAAACATTGACACAAGTGCATCAAGATACCATTCTTGAGAAGGTAGTTAAGCACCTTGACAACACTTTGGTCAATAACCAAGAATGGTCCTTTCAGCAAGACTCGGCGTCGGGTCATAAAGCTGAATCCACCCAATCTTGGTTAGAAACAAACATTCCAGACCTCAACGAAGCTGAAGACTGGCCGTCAACTTTTCCTGATGATTTATGGTCAGTTTTAGAGAGTGTTCTACATGCCATGATAATTTAAAGTCTCTAAAACAACCCATATACGATTGGCAGTGAAAAAGATTCCCATATAAAGAGTGCGTGCTGCTATTGATGGCCTCAACGTTTAAAGGACTGTATTGCAGCCAATGAAGAATACTTCGAATCAGCTTTATATATTTTAATGGTTTTATATTAACGTATTAAACTAACATACTATAAAAGTAATAAATGTTAGGTACGATATAAAAACATCTTATTTTTAATTGTGGTTCAAATTCCAAGCGAAATTATTAAAAATAACATTATACACAGTCCCAAAGACCTCATTTAGTTAACGCATGCAGTTTTCAGTACAATTGAACTTTTAATTTGTATGAAACTTTTTCACGAAAGTTACACAGTGGCCGTAAACGAAGGGGGCCCCCGAGTGCCGTTTAGTGGTTCGTTAGGTTAGCTATCAGTTGGGTTTTCAGCTCATTTTTCTTTATGAATGTTCGATTTTTGAATTATACGAAAAGTCCAGCTAATGCACTTAATATTGTTAATTACAGTATGAATTTATTATTGTTAATAATGTAATGAAATGTTCTTATTAAATATTATTGATTTGTGTTTAGTGAATTTCGAATACTTTCATTACATATGTGTAAGAGAAACGACTCGTACACTGTCTGTCTTTTTAAACTAAGAAATGCACTTTAAGCTAAAAGTAGTTTACTTTTCTGATTAAATCATATATCCTATCCAAAGACATCAGATTTTTGGTACGAAATTATTGTATTTCATCGAATCCAGTAACGAACTCAAATTTACAATAAAATCAGACGGCATGAATTAGGTCGAAATAGCGAGATTATAAATATTTATATTTATATAAATAGCGAGAATAGAAAGATTTTCATACATTGATAGATGAAATGAAGTCAATGAAAATAAGAAATCTTGAGAACTGTCTTCTCGAATCTCGTTTAATGTTTCTATTTTTAAGACCCAAATAATAATATTATTTCTAGTATTTAAATATAGTAAATTGTAAAAATCCAGAACCATAAAATATGAAGTTATTATAACTTGCACCAACACACTTTGGTTAGGTTGCTCATCGACACATTTCTACTATTCTCGTACTAATCTAGTTTCAATGGTCTATGAATAACAGAATGCAATCTTTTAGATGAAGCCGTTCGGTTTCTTTGTGCTTATTTATGGTTCATTCAATGAAGATATTTCTAAAGATGTTTTTAATATCTTACTTGGTTTGGTTTGGTTAGTTTTTAGTTTAAGCGTTGCTTATTCGTAGTATTTGCTTTATTACATATTTCAGTTGTATATATTCAATTATTTTAACAATAGCTAACAAAAAGACATATTTAGAAAACGTATAAAAATTTGAACGCAGCAGGATTTGAACCTACGCCTCTTGAAAAGCGCTCTGACCGCTAAGCCATGCGTTCCACATCCAGCTACGTTGAAATTCTTATACGCTTATTACAACTTATATTTGTTGTTAGCGTTCACATTTTTATACGTTTTCTTAATATGTCTTTTCCAATTTCCTCAGTGTGCGAATAACACTTTAACAAAATGTAAAAAAAAGCTAACAATTTTTTTTTATCATTTTATCATATATTATTGTTATTAGTTACGATTAGGTACAGAAATAGATCTAATCGGCAATTGTAACAAAAACAGCATATTTGAATAATAGTTAAAAAAAAATACAGTAATTGTCATTTACATTAAAAAAAGAATGTCCTAAAAAAGCCATAGATTTTAAACGTAAATGTACTGTGTATACTTGTCTATGCTTCATAGCGATAGGTAATATATAGATTTTTAGTTAATTTAGAACAACTAATAGCGTCAATATAATTCTGACATCTAGTTTTACCATGGAATATCAGATTGTATCACCGATTTCAATTCAAAAATATCTTATAATTTAGCAAAAATCAAATACATTAAATGACTTATGTTAATACTTATGAAGAATGAAATAACGTTTACTCTCATTTTAATCATACACAGGACCAATCTATATACATATATTTTTTTAACATTTTTTAAAGTGTTATTCCTACACTAAGGAAACTGAAAAAGACATATTTAGAAAACGTTGAACGGTTTTCACGAGGCGCGGTTTCAAATCCCGCTGCGTTCAAATTTTTATACGTTTTCTAAATATGTCTTTTTCTATATACATTTTTAAGTATTTACTTTTATTCAATGAATAATAACGGACAACATAAAAATATATTCTAATAATCTTGCTCCAAACATTATACTGCCTTTCTGATATCGCAAAACCCAATTAGTGTCTTCATCAAGTCTGCAAATATGGCCGTTACACAGTCATTATCGTCATAACGCAGTATGCGAGGATCATGTAGATAAGACACCGACGCAGACAAACTGCCTGTAGTATACTTCCCATGTAGGATAACTTACTGGGATGAAGATAACAAATAGAATGTGTCCAAAATAAAAATAAAAAATGTTCTAATTCTTTATATATAATAAAAAGCCTGTTATAAATGTCTGTAATACACTTGAAATATTACTGAAAGTTCCGGTTTTTATTATTAATGACAACGTTGCTGTTTAGGCGTGAGGCAATTAAAATTGTATTTTTGTTATAGCTGAAATTTAACTTTTAAAGCGTATTATATATAGTATATTAGGTACTTCTTACATATAGAACAATAGACAAGAATAAATGATTTATATATATATATATTTTTTTTATTATTACTCTATTTCGAATATATTGTTTAATCATGGACTTTTGTCTTATATGTTAGTGGATAAAATATAATATATTCAGCACAAAAAATTAATTCATACGATTTGAGTACATAGCCTGGAGCGCCAGAGTGCCTTCTTGTTAAACGTATTGTACCAAAAGCGTTACATTTTCTTGGATGAGTTCGAATCCCGCTGTGGTCAAATTTTTATACATTTTCTAAAAATCTTTTTCTTATTATGATATTGTGAATAAAACTGTTTTACATCTTTGTTAGAATAATAATTAAACGTCTACAACGTGTAAAATGGAGTGTATTGCCACTAGGTTCTCTCTGTCTACCCTGTTATGCAGAAAAAGCGTGAAACTGTAATAATAATAAAAATAATCTTAGTATCGTCCATAACATATCTTATATATTAAAATTCTACTCATATTTTTTTAAACTAAATGCTAAAAAGACATATTTAGAAAACGTATAGAAATTTGAACGCAGCGGTATTTGAACCCGCGCCTCTTGATAACCAAGAGACGCGGGTTCAAATCCCGCGGCGTTCAAATTTTTATATGTTTTCTAAATATGTTTTTTTCAATTTCCTTAATGTGCGAATACTTTAAAAATGTTAAAAAAAAAAAAAACTAAAAGCTAATTTATTAATGACTCTCCATAGAATAATTTAACCTTAGTTTGAAGCAAACCATCTATTTGAAATATTTATTTATAAATGGGGTCAGGACCATTAAATTGATAAATGTAAGAATATTTTATGTTAAGAATAGAACGTGGTGTTATAGTCGTGTCTCCACATAATTAGAAGTGAAAGTATTCACAGCTCCACGCCTGTGCATGTCTGAGCCTTAAAACTTAGAAAAGTTACTTAAAGAATAATACTTTGTTAAATAGAAAAAAAAGAGTTTATTTTTACATATTTTGAAATTAATTTAAGTGTAAAATTTGTAACCTGTGCAAGTTACAAATTTTACACTTATTTTAATTTATTATTTACTGTACAAGTAACAAATTATACATTTAAATTAATTATACCAAAGTTGTATAAGACATTCTCGTAGCTCATTGTTCAATACTGACCAGCTTATTATACTGGTTGAGATAATTAAGACCCTACCATTAGAAAACAGTGAATGTGCTGTTGATTAACTACGAGCTTTAAAATTCATGATTAGATTTTTTTATGGAAATTGCATAAGTTGCTTTTAGAGATGCTTGAGAATCATTTAAACTGTAGGTGTTATAGAAATTCGAACAAAATTGATAAATGTTTAAGCTGCCTTGCAAGCAATACATATACATATCTAAAATTAATAGGAACATATGATAATATTAATCTTTTTTAATTTATTTTAATACAAATGGCCCCAAAAAATTAGAAATATACTACAAAAATGATGCACTGTCCGGTATATGAATGATATCTGTGCTTTATGGTTCGATTAAAAAAGACCGTTCCAAGTCACTTAAATTAACCACGGAAGTTTTTCAAGCGTCCGGGTCGAGATCATCTCGGCTTATATGAACCGAAATTGTAATTAAATATATTTATAGCCTCGTACACTTTTATGATAAGAAATAAACTTTGGCTTCGCAAATCTTGAGCCCGCAATCACAGTGGGATTTAGTTTGTAATTATTTAAATACCTTTTACATTCAAGGAAATTAGTTTTGCATATTTTTCTTATCATCAAATGTATCGTGCACTTTGTGACGAAAACAAAGTAAGTATACTCTATATTTCTCATACTCAGAGGTAATAGGCATCAAATTATATGAACTAAATAAAATATATACAAACAAAGGTTAAAATAACTATAAACGAAAGTTAAATATTACATTTATTATTATGGGTGTTTTAACCTATATTAAATATATACTGTTATAATAGAGATCCTTCAATTATATTATATTTCAGTTACATAAATACAGTAAAAAATTTAAATATTTACGACAACTGTACTAAGTATAAAATAACTGTTAATAATATTTCACGCATTATTTACACAAGTTAATTTAAATGACAATGACAAATAGTGTGGGCACTGCATAAATCAGTATTTCCTTATCTCTGAACGCAAACAATCTGTCAAACTAACATAACAGTAACGCGCCAAAATGAATAAGATGGTCGCTGCAAATGATGCAGTACATTAGTAACTGGATACATTACGTTTACATTTATTATCTATTTTAGATTTCATATGAAAATAAAATAACATTTTAAATGTCCGTTATATTTAGTTGATCCCATGGTGGCTTAATGAATCTTAGAACTCTAAGACATTAGGGTCAATCTCCATACGGAGGATTTATTATATTTTAATTATTTAAAATTTCTGGTGTGATAAGATAAATTGGTTTCAGCTACTCAACACAATATCACGAAATTGGGAAAATAGCATACAACGGAATGTTTTGTTCTCTCTGCTCTAATGGCATGAGATGCTCCCATGGAGGCCCAATGTGAGAATCTTAGAACTCTACACGCAATGACATTAGGGTCAATCTACATACGGAGGATTTATTATATTTTAATTATTTTAATTTTGTGGTATGATAAGACAAATTGGTTACAGCTACTCAGCACAATATCACGAAATTGGGGAGAAAGCATACATCGGAATGTTCTGTTCTCTCTGCCCTAATGGCACGAGATGCATGAAGATAAAAGAAATGTTGTAAATTGAAGGTTGTTCAATCCAAAATCAATATTTTCAATTTATAGTACAATATTTCTTTCAATCATATCTATTTTTCATTTTAATAAAAAGATATAAATTTTTACAGTTCTCATGAAATAAATAACCAGAAAATGTTAAATTTAGTGAAAACTCATACGTAGTAGAGTGTAGCAGAATATTTATCTATGTGAGTTGTTCACATTGTTACACGATGAAGTTTGCAGTTTGGTCATCTGCCCTTTGTGGTGAATACAATACGTGTAGTTTATGAAAAATATATATAAACTTAATATTATATAAAATTGACATAGAGATTCAATTAGAAAGAGTAAAATGTGTAAAAATACACAATAAACTTAAAAAAGCATCAAGGGATAATGTTCCAGAATAAATCCTTGAACAGATGATGCTACAGTAAGTTTGCAGAAGTTATGCAAATCCATTTGTCATTCATCTCGTACAACGCTGCAAAGTTGAAAATTTCAAAGTTTAACAGTTTATAAGAAAATAACGTCACTATTGTTTTAATCGAGTTATTGTTGCATGCATAAACTAGATTATACTAGACGGCTCACGCTGGTTTTATGCTGCAATTTCTTATTTATTAATTTAAATATCATGAAAAATATCTATGGGATTTCGAATTTATTTGTGAAGGTTAATAATGACTTATGTGCATTTTACATGGCGGTATATTTCTTTTTAAATCAAATGTACTCATGTCAAACGAGGAGGTAGGGGTAGCAAAGAGAACTAAACGTCAAACGGTCACGCTTCTTTCATTTAAACAATTGATTAAATTGATTGAACTCGTAGGTGATTTTCCGAACTATTACGATCCTGTCTAAAGACAAGGTCTTTATTTAACGTTCTTCTCCTTCAGGTTTCATAGCATTCTTTTATCCAATTATCATTCAATATTCTAGTTAAATAATAGTCCACTTCAGTGGGGGAGAGCAGGTATAATATTACCGGGGAAGGTGTTCCGTATAAAATAATGACATGAAAAAAGATACATATATTAAGATAATCCGTCGCGAAATGGTACACTTTAGCATATCCTACGAAGAAGACGCTTTCTTACAGCATCACTATTTCTGTGGCCACCTTTTTCTTTATGATATAACATTAAGAATATCCAAAATAATATATGAAAAGAATATTTATAATTTTAGCGGTAAAGTAGGTATTAATAGATTTACTCTACTTTGTGTCCGCAGACTGTACTCAATCGACCGTGGGACATAGTTTTCAAAAGAATTTAAATATGAATATATAAATGTTAATTTTGATCGCCATCACAGGATTAGATAATTTTTATTTGAGAAAATCGTCATTTAAATTATAAAGAATGAATTCAATTCAAACATTTTTTTATGTGCAACAATAAAATTGACATTGACTTTTTAAATTTCTTTATTGTAGAAAAGTTATAAAAATTTTTAAAAAGGCCCCGTCTTTACTGGAACCTCGTCTTTCGATCGTCAAACGGGCGGCGTAAGAATGTATTTTGTTATTTATAGCATATTGCTGCATCAGACAGCTAATCACTAGTTACCGTCTCTCTGTGTAGAGTTTAGACACTATGTTTTCCATTTTATGCACAAACACGATTGCCATCGAAGTCTATATATACGCATTGCGGAAGAATGTTTACTAACTAGGTAAATTTATAATATTCATTTAAAAGGTATACAGAATTCCTTTGCTTGATCTGGGTAATTTCGTTAGATAAAACCATTTAAGTAGCATTAAAACCTACTTTATCTTACTTATTACCGTGGCCACGTCGTTATTAAAGCTAACCAACACTTAGTTTGTACTTGTAAACAGTTTATTTCTTAGGATTTTTTTTACATATTATTATCCTAGAATACCTTTTGAAAAATCTCTTATTTAAAAATGTCACATTTTTTCGGCGTATAAAGAATATAAAATATGTGCTCTCACATGAAGTGTATCTTAAAGTAAACAACCTATTACAGAAAAGAAAATTAAATACTTGTTATTTTTTTTTTAATTTTAACAATTTCTTATAATCATAAATTTGTTGTCACTTTTAAATACAAAAGACATATTTAGAAAACGTATAAAAATTTGCATGCAGCGGGATTTGAACCCGCGCCTCTTGAAAACCATTTAAATACATTTTTAATTGTATTGACTATGTAGCATTTCCCACCAGAGACAATTAATTTTCTAAAATTAGCGTCGTCAGCTTTACTGTTTCTTTGATTAGTAATATACGTCCTACTAACTTTGAGCAGAAATTGAGCGGAAATTTAATTATAAAACAAATGCCTCCACGATTGCAAGAGATCAAGACAAAGCGCGACGTTCAGTCCCGTCAGTTAAAACGCAATGTCTCGAATTCGGACGGAAAGTAGAGAACAGAGCGTCTCTAGGTTATCTGACTAGCCTGCTATGCGGGAAAAAGCGTGAAATGCAATAAACAATCCAAAACAATTTCTTGAATATCCTCTATAAATAATTAAATACCAAAATATTGACATCCAATCGATCAACTCAACAATTTTCCAAGACAATACCAATGTTTGTACGAAGTTTCTCATAAATTAGCCTCAACATCAAAAGAATATCATCTATCACCCTAAAAATATACCTTTAATGAAAAAAAATCCTTAAATACCTCAAAATCTATTACTTTCATAGTGCGTATGGAGCCCATGGAATTTGTTCTAACAATGATGTAGAACTAAATTTATGCCCGGTGTTATCGCCGGGTCGAGCCATCAGCAGCATAAATCCTGTGATCTTATTTATTGTGAAAAATCGCACCCCAAGCACTTTGCCATTGCGGAATTAATATATACGCTTCATACTGAGATATATAGCATATCCAATATTATGGGACGGTCCGTAAAGGGTTTTATTTTCCTTTGTAAGCGGTATGCAATAATATTTCAGGTTAATTAAAGAATGCCCTCTTTAATAATTTAATTTTATTTTATATTTAGTATTTACTTATGTTGTAGCGCAGTAGTAGTAGTTATACCTGGTAGTTGTGAATTGGGATTTAACTTAGGGGAAAATTTATTCTCATAATATGGTGAATCGAAAAGAATATATGGAAATAATTATCAAAAGCTTTTGTATGATTAGCAAGCAAAATAAAAATATATTTGTAAAAACCTGAATATATACGCTTTCTATATATATATATAAGTTATTTTAAAATAAATATTTAGGTAGGCTTATGATGTATGTTAATTGTAACATTTTTAGGTAACATATGCAAAAATTTCAAAAGTATGTATAGATACTTATTATATAGATAGACAAAAAGATTTTTATTTGATTGATATATTTTAGTCTGTAAAATGTTAAAAAATACAATACAACAAAAACCAAACTTTTCCAATCGTCACATTGAAAACTAAATATGTCCATATAAATCGTTTACGCCAGTTCAATTCAATATTGACAAAGTACAAGCGTTTTCGATAGTCGCGCGAGGGATTAGACACGGGTCATCGCGTAAATGGATTCAGATTCAAATCCGCATTGCCATGTCAATAACTTTTTATACGTTATATTCTATATTTAGAAAAGATATTTCATTTTATGTGTGTAATAATTATTTAAAATAATATTCGTTTTTAAGGCCACCGTGCGCCTGCAGCGTCTGACTGTAAGCTGTGCCGCTAAGTTCCGCTACTCAATGCTCAATTTCGGGCAGAAAGTGGAGAACGGAGTGTCTTGTGTTATTTGTGACTGCCCTGCTATGCATTTAGCGTGCAACGTACTGCTGTAAATAAGGGTGCTTTTACTTTTTTGTTAGATTTACAGTTTAGACTGTAATACGTAAGTAATATTTCGGTTACAAGACACTAATTATCATGTAAATAAAAAAAAATAAGCTTAAACTTTGAAATTTAATTATTTTCTAACTTATATATATTTTACATTTTTTAAATAAAATAAAATGTTCAAAAATATATATATTTAATAAATAGCATTCTCTCTTGCCAAAACGATTGTTCGTAGAATAATCTTTGGGTAGCAGAAATTTGTAAAAATCTCTCTACAGAGATACTAACAACAAATATAAGTTGTAATAAGCGTACTTGTATAAGAATTTCAACGTAGCTGGATGTAGAACGCATGGCTTAGTGGTCAGAGCGCTTGACCGATTTTCAAGAGGCGCGGGTTCAAATCCCGCTGCGTTCAAATTTTTATACGTTTTCTAAATATGTCTATTTTCTAACTTCAAACAAATAATTAACCCACCCTATTTATAAATAATTATCATTTGCCACTCGCTGCAAGTACTAGAGGCCCATAAAGTATTTTCAGAAAGATTTCTAATAACCGAGATGAACCACCCCACGATCTGGGAGTCACGTGTATTTTCCAAATGTCTGTACCAGAAATGCATGGAGTGTAAAGAGGCTAGCTTATTTATTTATAATAATTTAAAGTTGTGGAGCTTGGTTTCGCCTTGACGCAATGTTTTTAAAAATAGCCGGTGGTGAACATTATGTGAATTAACAGAGGGTTCTTTTAGCTAATAAAAGAGGTTTTTTTTTAAATAAGCAGAAAATGTTACGGACTGACTCGTGGTGCGCTTAGAGCTTATTTAATGTACTTGAAGGATATCAATTCTAATTCACTCAATAAAATGTCTATATTGAGAATAGAAATGATTCTACAACCAGATAAGACAATTTTTAGTATAAAGGTAACTAGTGGAGCAAGCAATATATGAAACTATTTTTAACCGGATTAATTGCATTGGTACAATTTGGTTTTTAAATTACATACAACAGATACAAGTTCAAATCGTCAGGCTTAAAAAAGTATTATTGAATACCAAATTAAACGCCATAAATTCTTAACTAAATTTATAATAGTTTTATTTAAAGAATATGAATAGTTTTATGAAAGAGAAAGAAATTGTATGTCTTTAAAGAGGTATAGTGTACAGAGGTAGAGTATAGAGCGTTGAATCGATTTCGCCACGAAGATTTTTAAATAAAGAGAGAGAAGAGAAGATTCTAGATATGGACAGAGTCACGAAGTCCCTACATAATATGGAAAACACGTGTGAAGCCAAAAAAGTAATTAAGTGTTTATTAATTTATTATAATACATGTGAGATTATCCATGTTTTCATAACAATATTTATTTATTTTTATTTATTGACCTCAAGCTATTAAGTAACTTAAACGTTCAATTTGTTTTTAACTAATTATATACTAGTTGTGACTATTACAATTATTTTTACTTTTATTTTTGAAATTGCTGAATTCAAAACTTAAAATTCTGTTTGTTCCTGTTCCCGTAAGAATTTCGTAAAGTCTGGTCTTAATGATCTCCTACAATCCTTAAGAAAGCTATGTAGGTACATGGCCAAATTCTATTTTGGACGTCCAGCAGTTTGGGCTAAACGTTGTTGAAGAAAAAGTGTTTGAGAAACTAAACAGTTGTATATTTCTTTTCCAAGTAGATTACAAAAGAATACACACTTCTGTAGAGTAAAATTTTCTATAAAAGTAAATACAGCGTAATCTAAAGGTATTCCTTGCGCAAAACAATTTATTTGAAAACTATTGAATAGTTTAGTTGGTAGCAACAATTGTGGCATTGTGGGCTTCTCGACTAGGGTTTAGCCCAGATACAGCAGTAATCGATTCTAACATTGAACTGATTTATGATCACAGTTCATAGTTGTACGCTTTACAAATAATTTACAAGTTACATAAATAATAAAGCACCTTTGTTTTCTATAATATTGATGTACATTAAATAATAATTATAGTCTCCCTCGTGGCACAGTGGCTACACACGACTGAAATGGGTTTAAATTGTACTTAGACATATTTTCTGTATTCTTAGCCTGGTTAAGTAAAAATTGGTGTCGGATTCCGTATATCCACTCTCAACATGAGATATCTATATTTACAGAAGGCACTTGATATATTTGACTATTGCTGTATTAAAATATCATATTGAGTAGTATATCTTTCTATCATCTTTGTCAAAATTAACATATATTTCCTTTTGAAAATGTAATTCGATGTATGTATGTGGCCTTTCAAGTTATAGATACTATACAAAAATAACACGAGTGGTTAGAGTAGTAACAAGAAAAAGGCACCACAAAGATTTGCTGCCGGATATTAAACGTGTCAAATGATATATTTGGGATCAAACTCAATATTTACACAAGACCTTTCCATCATCGCGACCTTTCCTGTGCTTCATTACTTTGTAAAGATGACAAGAAGGACTTTATGTCTGCGATTGCAGTCAAGTTAGTTATCTTAGGAAATTTTGGAAATGTTGTAAGAATTATACATAAAATTATTAGTCTACTATTTAGAAGTATATTTGAACTATAGGAAAAACTATATTCGAGATAAATCTTGACAGTATGCAGTATTTGTTTTTAAGTTAACATATCATAAAGTAAAAAGAAAACAAATTACAATATATATACATATAGACAAAATATATAGTAAAATAAAAATCTTTTCAAAGCATCATCACAATCTTTGCTATAGTAGTTGTCTCGAACACCTTTAAGATAAAAAGGAGGACAAAAAAATTGGAACAGCAGAGAAATTTTAAAAAGAAGTTCTTACAGAGCGACGGCTATGTATTACAACTATGAGAAATAAAAAATATAAATATTCAACGACGGACGACAAGGGGACAACTTCTTTTGGCATATGACTTAACTTAACCTAATATTGTATATAAAGTCTATATAAAATGTCTTAATTGTATATAAAGTGTCTTAATTATATATAAAGTGAATTATCAGTAAGTCAATAAAATTCATTTATAGTTAGGTAATCAGCCAGAGAGAACTGAAAGGCAAAAGACTGGGCTCTCCACTTTTTGCCTAAATTCGAGACATTGCATGTTGAGCCGCACCCCGTATGGAGATCGAACCCATAGCCATAACCTTCAATCGGTCAGACGTAGATCAACTATGCCACGGTGGACATTCAAGTTTTCGATTTTCTTGTCGATTTGTAACTGATATACTATGAATAACAAATTATTTTTTATTTTTTCCTTGTAACTTGACTAGAGGTCATATCGAATTTGAGTTCACTAACTTATTTAGTTGATACATAATTCATGTTATTAGCAGCTTAATTAAGGGAGTATGGATATATTATAATAATACTAATACCTTAATTTGTTATTTCTGATTCTTTTGGGTCATTCATATTGCAAGCAACGATTATTTTTAGAGATCTAGGAAAGTCGTTATTCTAATTTAAATAACATTAATATAAACGAAAATGAACTGTTTTCACATAAATAAGATATTTTTTTTAAATAATGAGCACATGAGCATTAATGAATCACAAGTTATTGCCTTATAAAAAAAGTTATTTTTTTGAACAGTGGTCGATTTTGCGTTGATTTAAATATTAATAACAATAAAAAATTTAATAATTTGAAACAATAGCTTGTTTTTTTTATATTCAATTAGCATCGTTAAATATTACCCTAAATTCATGGTACTAATTTTGATAGATTGTTAAGAACCAAATGAGGACATTCTCATCTGATGTGGCCACCACCTATTTGTCATCGTGTAATGTTAAGCAAATAGGTACTGTTAGCCCATTAGATTTAAAAGACGACCAAGCTACCTTTGTCTGCATAATACAGTCAATATGTAAACACCCACCCACCTACGCAGAGCTCTTACTCGAGTGAAATAGATAAAAGGATTAGTGGCTAAAAATAAACATTTCTATTTTTTCTACGTAAATATATAGCTATGGATATAAGCTTTTAACCTGCGTTTGGAAATCAATTTTTTTTATTGATATTTATTTGAATATTGGTATATTTATATCGATTTATGCAAGTTGTAAGTCAGTTAAACGTTAATTAATGTCTGTATATGTAGGTAATATGTGATTAAGATATTTAAAGAATGTACCCATATTGTTTATAGGTATATAGGAGAAAATATTATTTTTCTATATTTATCATAAGACACCGCCTCTGCAGTTACAATGTAATAAGTGTAGGTCCACATTTTGACGTGTACGATCTTTTTAAGATCTTTTATTTTCTACTTTCTATATGAACCTTAAAAAAATGCTTAGAAAACAACAAGTGCAAAAAATTGAGAAAATAAATAATTTAAGATAAATTTAGGGATACATAAAATCTAAGCCAGTGAACCGAACAGTTATGAACCTAATGGAAAAATCGATTAGATTTCGTTTAATTTTGAGGGCTTTCTGAAATACGATTCACTTATATAATAAAAGATAGAATAGAAAAATGTTATATCTAAATGTGTTTTATAATATATATTCCACATATATATATAATCCATCGTGACGCAGTGAAAAAGCGTCTGTCTGAACGATCCCTTCTCTATGGAAAAATTATATTTAAATTATACTTATTTCTCCGCTCTGAAAAAACGGGGCGTTGAGTTCCCCCTCTCAATTTAATTTTATATGTTATAATGATATATGTATATATCAATCCAAAATTATTTTAATTTAATAAAATTTTAATTATATTAGATAAAGTAACTCTATAATAAATCTGCGGAACGATCAGAGGACTAATAAGTCTCAATAACTATTTCATATAATTTATTTAACTTATAAATAACATTAATATGTTTTTATGTTCTAACAAATAGTGTTATGTTTAAAAATATCCAAAACATAACAGCACTCGTAAATCGTACGAGGCATTGCGTACGCGCATCTATGATTATTATTATTATTATTATACGGCTAGAGCTACTAGACAACAGATAGATACAAATGTTTTGTTTTTATTAGCTCATACTTAAGGCATTTCAAAGAAAACATTAATTTTGAAAATATAAGTTGTGTAAATCAGATACATTCTATTCCCCACTTTCCGCCCTAATTCCATACATTATAATTTAAATATAATCATTCGAGTGGGGATCAAACCCCAAACCGTCGTGTTTACAGTCCGATGATGTCGCACTGCTCCGCGATTCCTGTGCCTGTGGCCTCTTTTTGGAAATCGATGGCGTTATTTTAAGAAATACTTGAAAAATACTTAAATTATTCAATATATAATATTTTAATCGTTGTTATTCATGCCGTAGTGGCGTAATTAAGTCATGGCGTGTACTTATAAAAAAAAAAGTTTTCCGCATAGAGACACATTTATCAATAGTGTCTATTGACTGTTTTAAATATATATTTTATGCACAGGAAAATTTTTGAATATAATAATTTGGTACAGTCAAGCATATTCTTAGATAGCGTAAATATAATTAACAATGGCGACATTTCAAATATGTAACATACATACTATTAAAAAGACGGGTTATATCGATTACAAACGAGTTACTTTTTTATATGTTATGAATTTTATTTCAATTTAACCGTGGGTTCAAAAACCAATATATCAAAACTACAATGAAAAATTAATTGCCACGCGAAGCATTTAAAAAGATGTATTCGTTGATTCCGTGGCTTACTAAATATTAACATCAAGTGTGACAGCCATTTGTATTTGTAGGCAATAAATCTGGCCGGTATAATAAAAACTTATGCGTGCACGCACGTGGTGAAATACGAAAGACGATATGGCTTTAGAGGGTAATTTTTGGGCAAATATTAAAAAAAATACATTATATTTTGTATTTAAAACCTGCAACTAAAATGTAGATTATAATACGAATATTAAAAAAGCATATGTAAATATATAAAATATTTACCGTTCACAAAATTATTGAAATGCTTAAACATTTCAAAGAAATGCAAAATAGAAAAGAAAATACAGAAAACCACTTAATACCAACTCCTCCAAATCAAAGCTGACAGGTCAATACTAGGTAATTGTGAAGAGTGGAACCTCAAAGGCAGTCTCAAGTTTAGAGCGCTGAGCTGGGCGATAGCCAAACATGTAGAGTATCGAATTTGCATATTACATATAGTACCTCTACACCGAAATACTCGTATATTATTAAACACCCTCGCAAAACTCTTAAACCGGGCAGCCACATAAATTCTACGCTACTACTTTAGCTTTAAAATTTAAATTTAAAATTAACATGACGATTCCTGACCACATTAGGCTTTTTGTCTAATATATTAACTCACATATAAATAATAAGGCCACGTATTTTTTTTCTTTGTGCGGTTATCACGTGTAGAAACTCCTATCTTGATTTCAGTAATAGTCCTCAAATAAGTTTTCATTTAAAAAAGACATATTTAGAAAACGTTGCGTTCATGAACGCATGGCTTAGCGGTCAGAGCGCTTGAACGGTTTTCAAGAGGCGCAGATTCAAATCCCGCTGCGTTAAAATTTTTATACGTTTTCTAAATATGTATTTTTCAATTTCCTTAGTGTGGGAATAACACGTTTAAAAATGTTAACAAAATATAAGTTTTCATTTATTTAAATTTTAAAATGCTATTTACTTGAATAGAAATTGACATAAAGTAAAATATAAATATATCGATATAAAATTAAAATAAATGTTACTAATATTGATTTTAAACATGTATATTGGAATAACGTGTTTTCTAGTTTGTAGGTCATCTCATATATTACATTATACTTGAAGAAATAAGCCTTTTAAAAGTAAAAGAATTTTTCCTTTTACTTACAATGCAAGGTGGTAAGATAAAGTGCAAGTTTTGGTCCCACCGCTCCACGTGGATAATGGACAACCGAGAAGTGAATCCTTAGGCTTTGTATTACTACACAATAAGGAGTAAATATCACATTGTTTCAGTTATAGATATGACATAGAAAAAAATAGTAGTTACAGTAGCAGATTTTCAAAAGTATTAAAACAATTTTAAAATCAAAATAATATTATCATAATCAAAATCTTTCAGTAATTAAATAAAATATTTTACATATCGACAGTTGAAAGACTACTTGATTCAAATGCCATTTTTTTTGGAATCAGCGTATTTTTCCGCGTCTTTCGGGCGCTCAGTTTCATAATTTTCTGAGGACTTTTTGGCACTTGAAATCTAATGTGTCGAGCGACTTAAAGAACAGCAGCTTTCGATAAAGCGGTAGTTTTTACTCAAAGTCGCTAACAATATTTGACCATACTTATTTTTTACTAGCTTCTCTCTTATCGGATTTTCCAAACGCTATATTAAACATTGAGTGAGTGGGGGGGGGGGGGGTTATAGTCATTTAAATAATTTCACAAATATTTAATTTGATCGCTTAGAAAATTTGCCTTTCATCAAAATAATAACCTTGCAATGCTTTCAATGCTTTCAATATTCATACAAATGACAATACGCTCAGTTGAAAAAATACGCCTCAGCTTTATTTAAACGTTGCTTATCACTTAACTCAATTTGATATACTCCATAGACTGAAGATTCACTTGTTTTACCTCTTTCTTTTTTTTCCTTAACACATTATTGTTAATGTTGGCGATTAGACCTATTTGCGTTATTCAAGAATAAAAACGGCTTAAAACATTTTAAGATAAGCTTCACTTATTTTCACTTGAAAACACTCATATGACTATGAAAATAATTTAAAAAGATACCGGAAAAATTAATGAATATGTGAGATAATATAATTAGGCCACCTGCAAATCTCAGGTGTGATATTTCTCTATCGATCAGATTCGCTAATCAATATATAATCGCAAGATTTGGGATGATATAATTTTTGCGGTCTGAGCCGTAAATTATATATTTTTTTGTGATTTTACTGCTGGGTCAATTTCACTTGGCAATATTGCCGGCACTGTTCCTAAATCTGTGAGATCTATTGTGTCTACTGGTAATTTCCTAGAGTACAAATGGTAGTAAAAGCAGGGGTTATTGAGAGTATATCTTGCCTTTTGAAAGTACATCTACCGTTTTTGTTTTTGTCTTACCCACTCTTTGTGATCTAACAACTGTTTCAATGCCAATTTGCGCCACTTAATACCCAATGCTTATATTTGAAGCGTAAAGTGGAGAACAGAAAAACTTATTCTGTGTTATGTATTAAAAATTTTAAGCCATATCTCTCAATAACCGTAGAATAATGGATAATTTATGAAATAAAATAATAACATATTTTCAAGGCTGTTTATTATTAACAATACCAAGCCAGGTGGAAGGACAAGTGTCCTTAAATGCTGGGCTAGAATGAGCTAAGTGAATGTCTAAAAGCTCGGCGATCGGCAAAAGTTTTGACGCTAACTTCTTCAACGTTGCTATGACATGTAGTCCTACCATGTCTGGTTTTGTAGTTAGCACATCTAATAATTTGGTTTGTATGGCAAAGTTGATTGTGTTACGAAGGTGATACTAAAATTAATATTATCTTAGATAAAACAAATTTTCTATTAATATAACTATACTACATTTGTAAACCCTATTAAGAGACAACAGATGCAACGCCATTGGATTTTTTCTTTGGGGTCTTTTGATATCTATGTCAACAAACTCACGACCACCCCCGCCTTGAAGGAGAAAAGTGAGCGCTGTTTCAACAAAACTCAGCCACATTTATACAAAACAATCATGGAAAATTTCAACAAAAGAGTGCGTATGTGCCAGCAAAGTCGTGGAGGCCATTTACCCAATATGCTATTCCATACATAACCCTATACTGTATACTACATAAATGAATAAAAAATGTACAATTTTTAATTATAAACCTGTATTTTCTATCAAAAAAATTTCTTGCGTGAATTTTGGGACACCTTTATAACCTACCCATAAGAGACAAAGAGGACCTAGTGCATCTCCGTTCTTCACCTTCCATCCAATTTGATGTTGCTTATTCAATGCCTAAAGTCTACGCCGAGTGAAAAAATTAAAATGATATAAATGTTACCATTCCTTCAAGTGGGAATCGAACCCACAACCATCGCATTTGCATTCAGACTATCGCATTGCACCACAATGACCGTAAAACTTACCACACTAAACAATTTGTACTATCACGGTTTTTATTTATTTTTTGTAGTTTACCTGGTCTGTCATGGTTCTTCGTCAGATTTACCAGGTCTTTAATTGTAGGTCAATGGAAAATACCGATCAGGTATCCTATTGCTGTTTTTTTATAGCCCAAAATTTATTTTTGTAAATATATTCACAATGTACAGACACAATTTTAACTTTTTAATTATATTATAAATTGATATAAATAAAACCAAATACTTTGTTTATGAATTAATAATAAAATGAAAACTTTTAGCTAATCTTTCATCTAAGAAAAAATATGTTGATGATGAAATCGCCGCTAAGCGTATAAACACTTAAACTACATATATGTATACGAGTATTGTATAGTTATGTATGAAGTATAGATATATTACTTGAATAAGCAAAGTGACTCCGACGTGAACCGGCTTTATTTCTAAGTCTTTGAGTTTCTTCACGAATATTTTCGGTGTAAGATCGTCCAAATTGCCCAGTTCTGCTATTATCCTTGGCGCCTATTTATGGTCAAAATTCAAATATAAAACATTTTACTTTAAAAATTCACAATTTATGTATATATAATTACTAAGGAATTGTTTAAGGCACAAGAATATAATATATATTGGTTGATTGTTCAAATTTGATTCCATTATAGGTCATATTGATTTTTAAATCCAATACATTCCGGAAAACAAACTGTAAATATATACATAATACAATTTTGATATTTTTTCTAAAAACATTGTACTATACTTTTTTTAAACATTTTTAAACGTGTTATTTGCACACTAAAGAAATTAAAGAAGACATATTTAGAAAACGTATAAAATTTTTTAACGCAGCGGGATTTGAACCCGCGCCTCTTGAAAACCGCTCTGACCGCTAAGCGATGCGTTCTACATCCGTGTTGTCGATGTACTATACTATTTGATTAGTTGTAAGTTTAATTAAAATATGAATTGATTCCTTCTATATACCGGATATATAAAATGGTATAGGCCGGCTTATACGAAATATCTTCATGATCTCTTACGACAAATTTCTTTTTTTTGTTTTCAATAAGGTCTCTTTCTCTTTTTAAAGAAGCGACCAATTTGGTAATATTTAAATTGAAATAACTTACAGTAAACATAATATCATATAACCTGGCGCAAGCATGAAATACTTGAATATCCGCCATCTGGTCGTGCATATCTTTGCTCTCGACAGACATATAGTGGCGGTGTGCGGTGTCAATGCGACTTAATGCGCTTGAATTACGAGGCAAATCCTAAAAGCAGTTATTTTTATTATATCTTCATTCATCATCGACAACATGGTAACATAATGGGTTATAAGCTCGATCAGCACTTGGGAAGGTTACATAAAAAAATATTTCTATTTCTACGGTCTAGTGGACAAAACTCGGCGTCGCAAAGTTTCTAGGTATAAAATAATAGGAAAAAAATGAAGAAAGGAGTGTATACCTTCAGTCAATCACAGGAAAGCGGCCTATAATATAATTATCTTTTAGGAAATCATGTGAAATCTGTCCAAACATTACTTGCTGAGTGCGTAGTAATTAATCTAATTAGGGTTTATAAACATGTTAAATATGAATAGTCTCTGGTTGTAATTAAATCCACTGTCATCTTTTCAACTGCTCTAGGATCGTATATTTTCTTGTGGAATACATCAAAAGTCATTGAAAAAGACATATTCAGAAAACGTATAAAAATTTGAACGCAGCGGGATTCGAACCCTCTCATCTCTGTAGAGAATAATCTTTAGGTAGCAGAAATTTGTAAAAATCTCTCTACAGAGATGCTAACAACAAATATAAGTTGTAATAAGCGTATAAGAATTTCGACGCGGCTGAATGTAGAACGCATGGCTTAGCGGTCAGAGCGCTGGAACGGTTTGCAAGAGGCGCGGGTTCAAATCCCGCTGCGTTCAAATTTTTATACGTTTTCTAAATATGACATATATACAAATTAGAAAAAATTGCCTGTCAGTTCCACAAGGCAATTTACATTTCCATTCTTGGAATTACCATTGGTAAATTCAACAGTTGCTTTTAAAATATATTTTACTCAGGTAACACTAACAAAAACTGACCTTAGCTATGTCAATGAGTTTCATGACGAGAGCGGAGTAGACGCGGCGGCTGATGGCGTCGGTGCGCCGCGAGCGGTAATTATCCACTTCCCTGGATACGACCTGTGCGTTATTATGAAACGGAACCTAACCGCTCTCGGGGCTTTAGTCCCTTAGTTTTAATTTGTATGTTATTTACTCATTGATCAAACAAACAAAAAAATCCTGTTTTATATATACTTTAGCATTGTACTAATAACGTATCATAAATTAAAATTAAAAACTAAGACAAGTGTAAGCTCCTAAATTCTGCCGCAAAAGGACCGTAGTCAGTTATTAGTATGAATTATTTATTAATTGCAGCTAAATTTTCATAATATAACTGGTATGCTTTACTAATAATTAATTCAACATTTTTGTCTTTACTCTCTTATTAGTATTTTGCTTGACGAGCAGAGAGAAACTAGTGAGGATAACTCCGTTCTCTAATTGTTTCTACTTCACGCTTTTACCCGCATAGCAGGATACACATAGAGAAGCTCATATTAGTTATTTAGGCAATACGTGTTGAGTACCCGAACTTAACGCCGCACTTAGTCTCATCAGCGCGTATAAATAAAAATAATTTCAAAATTCTGCCATAAACATCACGTGTACTGTTAATTAGCGCCCCCGCCCCCCCCCCTTTCCACGATGACTATGTTTTGTCCAAATTTTGACATTTTCTGTTCATTGTCAAAAATTGACATTGCCCTTTATATAATAAAAAAAAGGTACTCCAGAGGTATTCGAATCCTCAAATAGTGTGATATCATATTCTAACTTTGAAGTATATATAAGTATTGTGGCGAAAGTCCACGTAAACGAAGATGCGAACGATTACTAGTATGTAATATGTAATTACCGTTTGACAATGTATTTTATGAGCAAGGACATAGTCCGATTGAGATACACTTGATTTTCTTTTTTGAGGTCAAATAGCAGCTCCTCATTGAAACTGGAGTCCTGTAGAGCTTCGACGATCGCTTTGGCCAAACGACGGTTTTCTTGAAATGTATTCTAGTAAATTATTATATAAAATATAAATTTAATTTAAAAATTATTTATCTTATTGAAAATCTTAGAATAGAGGAGAAAAATTCATCGGTTCGGATACTATTTTACTTATGACCGTACCGATTTGTATGTACATTTTGTTAAATTATTTAAACAATTAATATATATATATATGTTGTCACAAAAATGATTGGTATCTTAAAGTAAAATACAACAAAAAAGCAATACAGCGGTATAAATAACGATTGGCATAGTGAAGTCAATGGGGGCACGTCTCAAAGTGTCAATGGGAGACAGCACGCTGAGAGCCGGCCACTTGGACGGGATGCTGCAATCGATAGGTTACACGGACAGTGGAGAATATACGTATCGAGAAATAACTGTCACTTTAGTTGAATGTGTTTTTGAATGTTTTATGAACTTAATTTTAAGAAAAATATTATTATTCATATCAACATGGAAATCATATAAAATGGCATATATGTATGAGTTTTTTCCATAAAATTTTAATGACACTACAAAGCCTGCTTTAAAATCTACTGTATATAATATAAATGATAAAAGGAACGAAATATTAAAAAATGTATTCTACACATAAATAAATTAGTACTTAAAACAAAAATGAACGTTAAAAACAATTAATTTTCTCATAATTATACATAAATATACTTTACCTCCTGCAAATTGGTATAAACAGTGCAAATTGAGCAAAACAGAATTGCAAGCCTTATCGCCATTACGACCGCAATACGCTAACTGTCTATATTCATTTCAGCTAACGCGTTTCCAGTTACACTCGGAATAACCAACGAGTTTTACACATTTAAAATTCTGTAGAAGGAACTGGCCTAGCTCGAGCCAGAAATATTTTAAAACTGTATATTCACAGGAAAGTTTTTAAACTTCACCGCTATATAAATTGAGTATGTTTGTTTAAATGTTTTATTAAAAATAATCTTTTCTTAACATAGCATTTAAAAATAATTCTAGCTATCTTGATGCAGTTTTAAATATTTAATTTTGTAATGGTTACACGAGTTCATAATTACGTAATTAAGTAACGTTTGTATATTGCCTAAGTAGTCAGTTTGAACTCGCTTAATTAGCGCTTAGCACAGTGTTCAAAAGAGCGTGAGTGGAGAACGGAGTGAATTTATATAACTTTATTCTCATTATATAGTTGTTAAATTATTCATTTTATTTAAGTTTAATTTATTTAAGTCATTTTATAAACTGAAATTAATTATAAATATTGTAATAAGCATAACCGTAGGAATATATTAGTATGTTATTTAAACGGCGTAAAACAAAATTTCAGGTTTGCAGTGTAAGTAATAAAATAAGATTGTTTTTATGCTGCCATTTCGTTGCGCTGCCATGCTGTTATATTTTTGATGGTACCGTTTATATTTCCGTTACAAAGCCCAAAGGGAATTTCCTCTTTGTTTATAATAGACGTTGCGTAAATTTTTCGTCAAAACAAAGGCGTTATAATATTAGCTGAATGTTATTTTCAATTCTTGTTTGTATTTTTGTTTTAACATCACCCATATTATATATACAACTTGCAAATGCAATGATCGTTTTGTTTTCCACTTTTCACATATTTCAGTATCATTACATTGGGTGTGAACACTACATGAGTGAAATTTGTTTTTTATTAATTTAATGTAGTTTTTAAGAATTATTTTATAGAATATTTGCATCCTGTCCATCTTCTTAGTTCTGTTCTTAGTTTATATACAAAGTGTAACGTCATTTTTTAACGGTGCGGATGTAACTATACCATTAAAGCAATTTTCGTGAAGAGGAGACATTATTTTTCTCTCCGTATTAATATATAAATAGCATTCAGAACATTTGAACTTTCGAAAATTTATTAGTGAGGAAGTCAATTTGAAATTGGTTTTTTTATAAAATAAAAATATAATGGGTTTTTACAATGAACACTCGATCGAATCTCTTTCGTCGCGGAATTTATCCGGCAATCTGCGAACGCGACTTAATTTCCGCCGCTTTTCCGTTACACGGAATTCGTTTACTTTCCGTTACACAAAATATAAAAATGTTTCATATTGAATTTCAACATAAATAGATTTTTTTCTATGACGGTCATCTAGTTAAGAAGCAGCTATTGATTGAATGTAAGATGGGTGTGCAAATGCGATAAGTGTGTAAGTCTATGACTAGGTTGCTTAAAATATATCGAAATATATAAAAAAATCTAATTTAGAAGATAATTTTTCGAATATACTTTAAAGATAGAATATAATCTGTAGTTTAGTTCATTTTTTGTAATGTAATAAAAGATAGAAATAATTATGAATAGAAACTATTGAAACGTAACATTCTGATTGTGAACGCGATTGGCTCGAGTTCGATTCCCTCTTGGAGTATTAGTATTAATTAGACAAAAGCGCGTCGTTGAGTTCCGCCACTCAACACACAATGTTTCGAATTCGGGCGGAAAGTTGAGAACGGAGTGTCATGAACCTGAAAGTAAAGAAAAGAGTAAAATACAAGACTATTTTAGGTCTTGAAATAAAAATTCACTATGCATATCTGATTTATTTCAGATATACATCCCTAAAATAGTATTAATCGCACGGTGTCTGGACGGAGGCTTCTAGACTGTGGAGCGTATTTACTATTTATGTTTCCTTTTTATAAAATGGGGATATTTTAGGAGTTCCGATAAAACATTAATATTAAACATATATTGTACCGAATTTTAAATTCAGTTCAAAGATGTTCAAATAATAAAAGTTTTTTTTACAAAATGTGTTAAAACGTTCGAGCGCTCTGACCGCTTATAAGCTTATAACCACTTATATTTGTTGGTTTTCTTGAGCGGGGGTTCAAATTCCGCTGCGTTCAAGTTTTAACCTACCCTAAGTGTGCGAATAACACTTTAAATGTTAAAAACATTTAATAAATAGCATTCTCTCTTGCCAAACGATTGTTCGTAGAACAAATCTAACAACAAATACAAGTTGTTATAAACGTATAAAAATTCCGACGTAGCTGGATATGGAACGCATGGCTTAGCGGTCAGAGCTCTTGAACGGTTTTCAAGAGGCGCGGGTTCAAATCCCGCTGCGTTCAATTCTTTATACGTTTTCTATACATGGATTTTTTTATAATTATATCCCGAGTGGGAATGGAACCCACAACCAATCACGTTTACAGTCAAACGCTGTCCCAATGCGCCACAATGTTTAATTCATATACATCATTCCATGATTTTTGAAAAAAATAAACAAAATCTTAAGTTCAATGCCATGAATTTTATACGCAGAAATCTGATTATTATAATAATTATTATATTATTTGAGTAACAAACAAGAATCTCTTTGAGCTCTGTCACAGAATCTGAATGAATTAAATACTTAACTCATAAAGAACGTCAGTATTAAGTCAGACAGCAACTGTCCCCATGTCACCATACATAATATTATGCTTTTGCAACTCTGGCGCTGTGAGCTGTGGATATGGAATATTATAGTAAGAGCCAATAAGCCTTAATAAATTTTGTATGAATAATACTTTTTTAATAATTGATAACTAAATTTATAATTAGAACAAATAATTCTTATTAAGCTTGCAAGATTTGACTGAAACAAATATACGCCAAGGTAATAAATAAATCTTGTTTCCTGTGCAAAGTATATCCATACTAATTAATATTATAAATGCAAAAGTAACTCTGTCTGTGACGTCATCACTGCCAAAACGCTGGACCAATAGTGATGAGATTTTGTTATAGGGATACTTGATACTAGGTTTTTCAGGAATTTCATTGTTTTACGAGAAAGCCGTCGAAAATTCGAAATAGCTATAGTAGCGAAGCCGCGAGAGTGTCGCTAGTTTTTTATAAATCTTTAATATGCATAATGTGTGTGTAGATAGTAGTGCGAGAGCAAGAAGACAGACTGTGGTTCAAATTTGCTTTAGTAACGTTTACGACGAGTGTTTTGGCCTTTGTTCTCTCTAAATCTCAGGAACACTAATGTTCAGAAATTAATAATGTGAAAAACAAAGAATATTTTTGAACTGAAATCCACTGGACATAAAATTGTTGTATGAAAATTATTTACTTATAAATTACACATTACAAGATAGCCTAAGTTGTACCATCAAAATCTAAATTGTCCTTTAGAATATTATTTATAAAAAAAGCGAAATTATAAATATTACACAAACTTTTCAATTTTCCGTAAATCTTATTTATGGCAAACATAAAATATGTATTATACGATACGTGAATATTTTACGATCATACTTATCACGTACATTGCTTAGTTTTTATGACTTTAAGAAAGTTTTGACACTTCTCTGTGGTTTATCGTATTTGTATATTATGTTACGAGCTGAAACTGGGAAATGGGAATTAAAAGGTCACCCATTGCACATTTAGTTTAATTATCACCTAAAACAACAATAAAACAATTGTCAAGTGCGTATATGGACCAACAGGCTATATCATGGGGCAGCATAGTCAAGGACTGAACAACACCTAAAGAAAACGTCGAAGGTCCTCTAAAACAGTTTTTATATCTTCTTATCTGACATTTATATATTTATCTGTCAATGCTCAATTTTTCAATGTTTTTTTTTACAACTAGGCGTGTAATAGAACAAATATTATATAGTTATACATTGAATACGAACACGTAATAGTCAATTTAATGATGACAAATAAGTATTATATATAAGTATATTTGAAAACGATATTTCGACAATATAGCAAACAAAAACAACTGACCATATTTTTATATAGCGAAAATTATTTCATGCGTATAAAATTCGTTCATGAATAGCCTCTACGCGTGAACGGCTCATGAGGTCAAGGACTAAGTACCCTGTTAAATTAATTAAGAAAAATCAATGGCTTACGGTTGTCCACTTGTTGTCTGATTGATTGAGATCTTGGTAAGGCTTAATTAGTTCAGTCATTATAAAGATATGCAATTGTTTTACTGACTTTATATACCTATTATGTGATTATCGGGCACATTTATATTATTACGATAAGGGCTTGAACGTAAGCTTACTCAATTTACAAATATATTAAAACCTAGCGACCCGCTCGTGGCTTTCTCTTAACTTTTGTGACTAAACTCTTCCTTTTTTTTTGCCTGTCCGCCTTATCTCTTAAATCACAAACTTTGCTTAAATTTATAATTTTAATAATTGTAACTTTTTTATTTATGAACTGATTGGAATGAAATAAACATTAAATATTAAGGGAAGCTAACAAAACTATTGTATAGTCATAAGTGCATTTAAATTTGTTTAGCCGTTTCTGAAATTAGCGTGCACGAACGTACAGACAAACAGACGGAAAATGAAAAACTATTGTTTTGGGTCCTGTATATATTGATAAATATAAAATAATATATTTTTATATATTTCATGTACATACAGCTATCAGTCACATTTCTATTATATATATAGATTAATGTCTAACATTGTCTCGTGAGGTAATAGGTTAAACAAACAATATAGGAAATAGGAGAAGTTAGACTAAATAATTCACATTTTTTTCCATTTTTTTTTTAAAGCAAACTCACCCTCTCAAAATGTACACCTCTTACAATATAACTATAAGTCGCAGGTATAAGTTTTAACTCTGCCCATATTTTGTAAATGTAAAACAAAAAGGATAAACAAATTACCTGTAGTACAACGCACGAGTGACATCGTTCTACGTCACATTCTATCACTAACAATCAATATTTGTCCTCAAATCCCTCAGTTGGCTTTCATCGGCAGTGTTAAAATGATGCCGATACTTGTATTTCGTGTACACACGCGTAATGTTGCCTGTTTGAGCTCAAATCAACATGTTCATATGGACTTTAGTTGTTTTCTTCTTGTTTCTTCTACTGTCGAGTCATATCAACGGATTTGCATGGAGACATAGCTTAGGGTAATGTTTGTGTGTGATTGCTTGATTTGGGGTTTTACCCGCCATGCTAATTAATGTTAGGTATGAAAAACAAAATTGTAAGTGTTAATGAGTGATAGGATTCATTATTTCCTATATGTTTGTTTAGTTATAGTTATATATATATATATATATAAAAAAAAAAAAAAAAAAAAAAAAAAAAAAAAAAAAAAAAAAAAAAAAAAAAAAAAAAAAAAAAAAAAAAAAAAAAAAAAAAAAAAAAAAAAAAAAAAAAATATAATACAATTCGTATTTTTTAATCTGAAATTTTCTTTAATATTAATATATCCTAAAAATAACATTGAAATACACAATTAAATTTTAATTTTAAAGCAATTAAGCACTTTAACGTTTTATTTAAGTATTTATAAAAAAAACGCTTGTTACTAGTTAATGATTGTATAAAGCAATAAAATGAAAATAAAATTGCTTGTAGCATTTAATTTATTAACTATAAGATACTTTTGACTTGTATGTAGACTTGCTTCTAAATAATACAAGAGAGTCTACAACAAAGTTACTGTTATTTTCATAAAAATATCACAAAAATACATATTAAAAGCCCAAAGTATATAGATTTAAGTCACGTGACTCGATTTAAACCTACAAATTGACAGCTATACAATTTTTTTTATTAGTTGTAGAAATATAACCTACAATGCTTTAATAAGCATTTAATAATTCATTACAAAATATACCATTCATTTTGTATTTATAATTTGTGTATATGATTTAAAAAATGGGCCGTTAACCTAATTAAATAGCCGATTTTATATGTATACGACACATACAGGCGTGTGCCAAACTCTAAAATCATTTGTTGCTAAAGCTGTCAGTTGCTCGATATACGACGTTGTTTCACAATATCCCAATTGTCTTGGGTCCAGCTTGCGTTCGCTATTAATACATTTTTTCATTTAATAAACATAATATGGCAGTGGCATAAACCAAAGAGCTGGTTAGTTTTGTGGCTGAGACAGCAAGCTTTTTCTTAGGTTGGAATATCATATATTTATAGAAATAGGTACTTCACTCACATTAAAAAAACACCATGAATGTATAACATGCCTCCTATAAGTGATTTCTATACAATCTAAATTTATTATCTACAATACAATGTCTGTAGTGTAATTTTAAAGTATGTTTACCCCTTTATATTATCTATACAAATCAATAGAATTGGAGTGTATGTTTGTAATATTAAAATAACCGCTTTTCGATAAATGCATATGTATGTATGTATGTATACAAACACACATATACCAAAATATTTTTTTTACATTTTGTGTCTGTGTGTCTGTTTGTTTCAGTTAATCGGCTAGATCGATTTTGACGGGACTTTCACTGGCAGATAGCTTATGTAATAAGGAGTAACTTAGGCTACTTTTAGTTTTAGGCACTTTTTACTTTTAGGCACAGCTAATATTATATAAATAAATCTATGTTTATTTTCATATTTTCATATCATACTTTTACTACCAATAAATTTGGGTTTTCAATTTTATCATTTTAATAATTGAGATTTAATAAAACAGCATCTGACTATAAATGCGATAAGATTCCCACTCTGATGGAAACTTATACTTAAAATGTCTTAATTTCACCGCTCTGGTGCCTAAGACCAAGTGCCACGTTGAGTTCCGCCTCTAAACAGGCAATATCTCGATTTCGGCCGGAAAGTTCTACGAACGAATCTATCTTTTCTGACTACTGTGTTATATAGGACATTGTATTTTTTATGCCTTTGACAATACGTTACAAAACAATTCGAATAAATTCAACACCAACAACTTTCTATTTAGCAGAAATCTGTACGATTCTAAATCCTAATCGAAACGTATAGATATAAAAAATAAAATACAATTTTAATAGTAAATATTTGTACTTAGAACTAGCCGATTTATTTAAGACTGGGAATCTATTTTGTTAATGACACGAGAATTAGTAACTTAACATTTCCGCATTAAGCATCATCTGTTTTATTTTTATATAAGACTTAATTGGATGTAATATTAAAAAAAAACTTAAAATTCTTTTGCTAGTATAGTTTGATGAATATAAGGTCAATTATTATTAAAAAATGTCAAGAAAATATTTAATTTTCTTCGTTTTCCCATGATCATCAATGGGACAAATTGTTCCTATATATATATATATATACATATCTGTTACATTTGTTTCCATTGTTATCGGTTAATATTCACCGCGTAGCTAAGCTAATTGTAGAAATGTCATTTCTATAGCTTCATTTCTATATAGCGAATTTTGAGATATGTCTATACGTTTAGTTCTTTATTTTTACTTCACGAATGTTTCGAACTATTTAAAGCAGGTAGAGTAAAAGCTAGAGACAGGACTTTGTCAGAATATATACAATAAAATTGAGTTAGGTTAGGAGTTTAAATATATAAAGTTTAAAAAATGATTTATGATCCTACAAAATTTTCACAACGAACAACGTAAACTAATGAAATTTATGAAAATTATATATTTTATATTCTTATCAAAATGAACTGAAATTAATTTATAATGTGGTCAGAATAAGCACATTTCGAGATTGTGTAGGAAATTAATAATATGAACAAATTTAAATATATATATGCTCATAGAAAAGAAATTAAGAACATTCCTTTTCTAATAGTTGTAATATAACCAGGCCAACTTTCCTCTACTGGGAACCAAAACCGCAATATTAATAACAGTTCACGTAGGTAGTGCCACAACTACAATTAAAAGTTTTTTGTTAGCAATTCCACACTTTTTAATATTAAATTTATTTTTAATCTCAAACATTTTTTTTAGCTTGACGCTTCTTCCTTGGAGTGTGCTTAACAATAATTCACAACAAACTCTCAAAATTAGACCCTGAAACATTATTTACCGAAATTAAAAGTATTTGCAATAACATTTTCATATAAATCCCTTCAGTCTTCAAAGTTTATAAACAAATGTAAACGTGCAAACACAAACATATATTTTTACATGTACAATATTAGAAGAATGTACTATAAAATATATTCGTAGTGATTTTTAAATCATCCAGGAAAGTCATGGGATATGACTAGTTGAGTTAATTGGTTTATATCTCATGCGCAACCAGTAGGACAAGTTCGAAGGCATTACCCGTATTTGTTACACAAGATTTTCTATTATTGATGTCAAATATATGTACGTCTGAACTAAATGATGAATTTAATTTACTTGTAATTTGATATTATAACGGCTATATTTGTCTGATGGTTAGTCTCTCGTTAGTCAAATTTGACCGTTCATATGCTTTTATGTTTTTGTATTCATCTACAGAATTTACATATTATTGATTTGTAATCATCTATTACAGTAAGATTTTTGCGTAATAAAAAGATTTTTTAACAAGTTGACGAGAAACTTTTTTTCGGGAAATGTGTGAAAAGTTATATTAGTACGTGAAGAAGGACGAAGGATGACCATGAAATTTAGCATAGCCAAAGTGTGTATAATGAAAAAGTGTAGAAAGCCAATATTTTTTATTATTATACATAAAAATAAACATTAAATTAATAAAATAAATATAACACACACTGCCATGTGTTTCACATCGATTTTCTTATAAAAAGACACACATGCTAAGACAACGCGTATTTAACGTGTCAATGGCTTTATTGACTTTGACTAGTTAATCTTAGAATTATCGGCAGATAATGCACGTAACGCTATATGTAAAACAATACCATCTATGTTAAGGGTAACAACTATTGTTATATTTTGTTGACAAATAATATCGATGGTGTAATCAATTTTGATGTATGCCATAGAAGCTTTGTCTAGTAAGCAATGTCAGTGTTGAATTTCAACCTCGATTTACAATAAAAGTGTGTGCAAAAGTTTTGGTATCCAGTTTGATGAAATCAAATTGTGTACGTTAGACTTATGTAGCTTTTGTCGGTGACGTTATATGAAAGCTGTGGCTTTCAAAATAAATGAAATTAAAAAAATATATTTCAGATTTTTACTATGAACTTACTTTTCATGAAAATCACAGAGTATATATCATTGGACAATATTATAAAGTCATAATGTTTAGTCGTTCATTGTTCACTCAATTTGTAAAACACTTACAATATAATATAAGATTGTTTTAAAGATTAACATACTAAAAGATCATTCTTTCCAATTTGATATCAAGTAATACTCTATTTTTATTAGCATATGTGTATTTTGGTATGAACACTGATGTAATAATATGGTAATATAAGTATTTATTATTAGAACGTCGGTTATCAAAAAATCAGCAATAGCAGTAAACACGGGCTAATTTTCGCGGCAACTGTCTGAAATATTATCAAGCTACCAAGATTTAAATACCTGCAGGACAATTCTATGTATTTCCATTCTAGTATATGTTTGTATATTTGCATAAAATTTTAAAGTTTAATCGGAATAAATCCTTCATTCGAATCAAATTGAATCAAATCCAATCTTTTCATAAAATCGGTGTAAATTTTAAATGGATCGGCCATCAATTCATATTCTTAATCAAAATTCAAAATTAACCGATCGATCGTTATTGCAGTTGTTGTAGGCGCTCAATAGATGGCGCTACCGGTTCGTAGATAGGCGCTAAGCTGACAGTCACGCCGACCGCCCGATGGGAAAGACGTCTGGTGGACGCCCTGAGGCAGGAGTCCGAGCTCACAGAATAAATAGTCGCAGGTGATTTGGATCCCGGCATGACGTTTAAATTTCTCGCTTTGGCCTTTCTTTGGCCATATTTAATCTGTTGGCTTTTTTGCTCGCATGATATCGCTTCTCAGCTACTACTAATACTTTTCTTTTATATTTAATTTTATATTTTGTACTGTTTTTAATATGTAAATCAATTGTAATACCGGAAGTTCGTTTTCATAATCTATTTTATATGTGTCTTAGAATTTGATCCCACATCTCTTGGATCTTCATCGCAGACTCAAGTTTAAAGAAGAAATTTTATTCGGACTAACTAAACATTTTCTTTGCAACATGATCAAGTAGACGAATATGTATATGTAAAATTGTTTTAATGGGCAATT
The DNA here is from genome assembly GCA_038994665.1 of Podotricha telesiphe. NCBI lineage: Eukaryota > Metazoa > Arthropoda > Insecta > Lepidoptera > Nymphalidae > Podotricha > Podotricha telesiphe. The sequence goes on from JAOYRR010000589.1 coordinate 48,185, forward strand.
TAAATGAAATAAATAATATATCAAAGAAAGTTTTATATAAGCAATATTGAATTTGTAATTATCATATATAGTATTGTGTAAAAGAAATCTATTTACTTAGGAGAGTACTGCTCACGCGGGAAATACCTACACTATATTAAACTCAAATATCCCTTCTACGTTAGTAACAAATATAAAATATATAGTAGCTTTTTATATCGATATGTAGTAGTTTTTTTATAACGACATGGGACCTTTCAGAAGAATAAAATATTAAAGTTGATTCTACATCAGGATTCTACATCCCACTCTTAGAAATCAATTATACTATAACAGAAAAAATACAGTCTATGAAACAATTAACAACGGTGGAATTCATGTACCATAGTTCTGGTTTCATATTCTATATGAGGTTAAGCTTCTTAACTAAAAATAAAAATAATTGTTATAATAATTATACTTATACCTAAAGGCAAAAACTTTGTATTCCTTTTAGGAAAATCCTACAGACGGAATAGACGGAAAACTTGGCACAGTTGCAGTTTAAGTGGAGTGGAGTAAGAAGTGCAGAAAGTCAATATATTTTAAAGACCTACATGTTACTAGAACATTGTGTATTATATGCGTTAACGAAGCTACCAGTTTAGATGAAAAGATAATTTATTATAATAAACATAAGTTTCTAATATATTCTTATATTAATTGATTAAGGAAAAACATTTTACTTTTTTACCTCAAATTCAGTCGGAAAGTAGTGAACGGAGTGCCGTCACACTAAATTATCTCTGACTACCCTGCTTTGTGGGACTAAAAGAAAAATTACACACAGTACCATATATTTGACATACAGTTTTGTAAGTGTGATACACGTTTCTAAGGCAACGCCTAATTTACTCGTCGTTGACGAGTTACTACTGCTACTAATTACTCCTAAGAGTCCAAAATAATATTATCAGCTACCACTCACTTATCTATCAAATTACTGACAGAACAATACATTTTTATTTTTAACTGTCTATTCATTAGCAAATTATTTCTAGATCAAGGTCTCGTTTAACAATTGTTTACATCATACTAAATCTGTATGAGATGAACCTGTATTATTAATAGTTAGCCACACTTCATAGTTTATAAATCCTTCGGCTTGAATAAAAATAGACCGTCTTGATAAATTCAACACATCGACGGTATCGATAAAAATGATATGTCGCACAATTCGAATTTTCTATAAATTTTGCGTTTAAATTTAAAAACGGGTGTTACACTAATAAATAATGTTATAAAAGAAACTAAAATACATTATATGTAAATATTTTTAGTATTTAATTGTATAAAAACAATAAATTTAAATTTGTTTTTATAGAACGTTTCAGCTGGGATAGAAAGGAAAATAATCTTTCTAACTTCTTAATCACTTATTTAAACATGCATTTAAGGTCTGCCATCATTTATGCATCATCGAGACGCAATTAGAATGCGCCTGGATGAAAACGATGGTGGTTGCAGTGCCCATTAATTTGGTACCTTACCTTACCTTGGTACGGTTACCTTATAACCAAAACGTAAATAAAACATTTACTATCTATAAAAATTTACCTGTATATTTGATATAGGTATAATTGGCCTCTTCTTCTTTATTTTGGAACCTAGCAAATGGAATAATAATAGGTATATGTATACATATTGGTATATAGTATAAGTTTCTGGTACATACAAAGCATAAAACAAAATTATACTCGACAAAATCCATAAAAATCAGTTTTATTGATTAAAAATATTAAAAATAAAATATAATAGCAAATGATTACCGACCGATTTCAAATTATATTCTCCATACCTACTTCATAATCTTTGTAACAATTTAACATCACAAATGAGACAGAAATAAACTAAAATGAATATGTGACTTCAAATCATTATGAAGCAGATTTGTTTAATATGTGTAACAAATTGCAAAATTCTAAGAAAATACTATAAAAAACGTGAATAAATTAATTGGGGCGGACAGTTGCAGAAATTTATATAATTGGGCGATTTATGTGAGCTAAGATTATATTTAAGGGCACTCTGCTGTTCATTCTCGACGACAAACGACCGATTTGGAGAGAATCCAAATTTTAATTTTCACTCTTTTTTGTTCAACTATCAAAGATTAAGTACTAGTAACAGGAGCACCACTAACAGTATTTTAATATCATAATATATATTGGATTTTTGGTAATTTTTTTTGTTATCAAATTTCAAAGGTTTTTATTATAAATATATATATATATATATATATATATATATATTACTAATTATTGTAACTGAAGTAATTAAATTCTAAAAGTATTAATTACTTTTCATTCGTACTAGCCGTTCAGTGATCTGTGGTTACCACGTTTCACGGACGTCAGATCTTAAAAACCCAAATAAACCTATGTACAAAATATATGCAAAAGCTCGTATAAAGGTGTCATTAAACAACATTTAAATCTCAGAAATAAGCTAATAAAACTATAATTTTTTTTTGAAACAAAGTAAAATAATCAATTAGTATTCTACAAGTGATAGTGTTCGCTAGAACAGCAGCTTAGAAAAACCATTACTAGAATTACAGTTTATTAAAATATTACAATTTGCTAAAATATGACAATATATAAAGACTGCTGCGACTCAGTTACTAAAATCTTTATTGAGGTAAATTTATACTAGACTTTTGAGAAATTTGGATGAACATCACGAACTAACAGTAGCTCTTTTGAATGTATTATCATAGGTATATACTAAAAAGACACATTAAGAAAACGTATAAAAATTTGAACGCAGCGGTTCTTTTTCAATTTCCTTAGTGTTCGAATAACACTTTAAAAAATGTTAAAAAAAATGTATATAAATGTATATAGATTTTATTGTACATTCTTATGTAATTTTCTCTTACTTAGATAGATATGATAATACTATCATTACTGTATTTAATATTATTATTTTTACAATTCTAATCTATTAATAATATTATACCATAGAAGCTTATTTGCGAGTTATAGGGGGTGCATGTTTGCTCACAAGGGTTGTAGATTTGAATCCTACTCATGGCAATATATATTTTAAATATTTTCGAAGACGATTCTTAAATATAAATGTGTCGAAAGTATTAAACACCTGTTAACATTTGTTCTTTTACCGCTAGTGTGATTTCGGCTCCACTGACAGTCATTTAGATTTATCTATTCATTAATCGATCTTTACGCGGTTGATGACTGTACGTGTTTCTCGTTTCCATTCAGAATCAAGTTTAGTTAATAGGAAGCTGTAAAAACAAGCGTTGGGCGCCCGTTTTGTTCTATAAGTTTGTTAACGGTTAACGACTTGCAAAAATTGTGCTTTTTGCTGGTAAGTTCTGAGCTTTTTGAGCTTCTAATGTTTATATTAAGATTACTGCTCGTTTTTGTTCTACTATATTAAGATTACCACTTATTTCTTTGTAATTATAGCTTATAAATTAACTCTAGACTTATAATTATACTATACATGTACTGAAGAAGTAATAGTCTCTGTTTGTACTTATTTTTAATGTAAAGATTTTCATTTCGAAAGGTTTAAGGAAATTTTACGAAGCATATTTTGGTTTAATTTTAGAGCTGCTTTATAATTTTCTTATTGTTTATACAAACTAATATAAATACATTTGTGGTAAATCTAATGTTTATATAACAAATTTGATTTGAGAGTTAATTTTATTAAATATGTATTTGTGTTTTGTAAATATGTACTTTTCTCACATATTTGAAATTAATAATAATATATTTTCCTCCAGGGAGTCCGGCGTGTCGTGGGGGCGGCGCGGGCGCGGGGGCGGGGGAGCGCGCGCGGGCGCAGGCGCGTGGCGGCGGCGCGAGCGGCTCGCGCAGTCTCGCAGGCCCATGGAGATCCTCACCAGCCTGTATGCGCTGCTGTCTGGCGGGGTGAGTTCTGTTTACATAATACATACACATAAAACATATTATATTGTAATAACTAAATGAACTATCAGGGTTTCAACCTGAAACTATAAAAAAACCAAATAAATAATGTTTATGGCTTTCTATTTGTCAGGGTAGGCACTGGACAAAGAAATAGAGTGTTTTTCCTCTGTTTGACTCTTGATCTTGACCTCCGTATTTGCGTTTGCAAGGGCAAGAGGATATTCTCAGTCATCATATATCTCCTTTGTCGTTTCGTTTAATCTATTATTTTTTGTTCATTCCCGTTATTTGCTCAAACTACTTAAATAGGTTTTTTCTATTTTACTCACTGGCGTTTTAGTTTTCCTGCATGGTTTAAATTATAACCAAAATATGATATGACAAAATGTTAATAGAAGATGCCTATTTTGTTTATTTTATGTGATCAGCTTCCTCAGTTTAGCTTTTTGCATGATTGTTTGTTTTAAAATGTTATAAATTATTTATTAAAACGATAGTATCGCTGTTCTACCATATAACTAACGATATAGTCAATATATATCCATCACTTGAATGTGAAGAAGAGGTGGGGAACGGAGTGTCTTGTATCACTAGGGTCTTTCTGACTCCGCCAGGGTTCATGGAAGATTGTAGTCCCCGTGGCCCTGGCCAGTGGCGGTGGAGGAGGAGCACCGTGAGGTTTTAGTGGGTAAACGGACTGCTCATATCTGCCGGTCCGGAGTCCCACATAACCACGTCCGAGTCCTCAATCCGTAAAGGATTTCCTCACGTAAAAAAAAGGGTCTTTCTGACTACGCTGCTATACGGAAAAAAAGCGTGAAGCCTTTCATCAATTTAATGAAGTATCAATCTCAGTAGTGATTTAGTTAATTTGCTGGCCAATATTTACCAAATATTGGCCAACAAATATCCAAATAGACAGAAACTATAGTAATAGACAGATTCAAAACGCACTGTTCCCTCAACATACGCCGTTACAAACTGGAGATGCCTAAATAAAAATAAATTGTACGGTTGCCTGTCGTGTCTGTCTGTCAACAAATACGTTACTAATTATAATATATAAGTAATTATTTCAGCTTAAATCTAACCATACAGACACGCCATCATAAACATTTCTGATATACACACACTCGGCACGCTTACAAGTCCATAAACAAAATAAGTACATAAACACATGTGACCTTAATCCTTATTAACGAAGCTGAGTGAAGGGACAGTTGTTTATCGCCGCAAAGCGTTTTTTTCGATATTTTAATTAGAACGAAGGTAATCCAAATCAGGTCGTAGTTTCAAATTTATAACGTGGATGCTTTTACTGCTTCTAATTCTAAAAATTATAAAGAAGAAACCCCTTAGCTTTCCATGGATTCACCATGTGAGTGCCCTATACAATGCATTAACGCTCGCTAAGCTCCTTTCTCTACCTAACCAAACTTGCCGTATTAGAAATACATGCTAGAAATGAACTGATGATACTTCTAGCTAGGCCGAGATCTCTCACGCCTATGTCTACCGCATATAAATTAACTCTAGACTTGTTCCTGATCAGTACGTTAGTAAGTTTAAAGTACTTGTTTGCTTTGAAATTATAGTCTTTTGCAATATTTGTTTTCCACGGGACTGTTCGTTCTATTAGAATTACGAGATATCGAGGCTGAATGCCAGAGTTTCTCCATTACAATCTTAAACTTCTGCCCCGTGTTAAGGTAGATACACAAAATATCACCAGTTGCTCAAACCATGGCTAAAACCGTATTGGCGATCGCTGATATGCTGGTGCTCTACAAGGTAACTGAGCAGTTAGGGATATATGACCTGCTCTAATACTGTAGAAAGAAGGAAGGCAATTGCTGCGGACTGTAATTTGATGGGTCTGAGGCCATTTGTTAGGATGGCAGGATGCACTAGGGCCGACTTCTACAAAGTTTGAACAGTGTTTGAGGAGTTGGATACTCGAAACAATTGGGTGTGGAGCATACATCTTAAATAGGTGTAGGGATTCCATCTATCCATCTTGTTTTATTAAAAGATGGAAAGATGGAACGACAGAAAATTCTCTGTAAGCTTAGACAGGGACCAGAAAGCGCATATAGAGGGAAATTTCCATATAATTTTGCCAATGTGCTCGAACTTAGCCCTGGCAAGAGCTTTCTTATAGGAGTTAGTGACGGCGTCGAAGGTTTTTTTAAGCTGACAGGATTGACATTTCCCCTATGCCGTGCCGTGCCACCTTGGGCCTTGGCCCAAGCTTGACATAAACACTGCTTATATCAGGCAGCCTTATTACACACTCTATTGAACTATTTCTGTGTTTGCTCTCCAATGAGTATAAATGAATATGGGATAAAGCATTCCATTTCCTGGAGAATAACATCAGCTATGGCGCTTTCGCTGGAGTCGGTCTCCACTTTGGAGACAAAGTTGCCTACGAGGCGTAGAATTCACTTATTAGGTACCTACATTGGAATTTTGTTATACTTATTACCATTTTTGTCTATAGCAAGGTATTAATCCGAAGATCGACTCAGTAGCATTCCGGCTACACTGCGGCGCTACAACCGCGGCTCTTCTAGCAGCCAGCGCCGCATTAACTACGCGCCATCTTGTGGGGAACCCTATAGACTGTATACATACAAGGTAAGTAATATTACATATATATATATATATATATATATATTTAAATCTCTCTCATAAACAGAACATATAGAGATCATTAATTTAAGACGTTCCGTTTTCCACTTTTCGCCTAATTAAAAGATATTCTTGTCGTTCTGATTTACTGAATTTAACGTTGCACTTTGCCTTATCAGACCAGGAAACAAAAGTGATTCTGATTGAGAACTGAACCATCAACCATAGAGTTTATAGCCAGAAACTAATATTTCTATTTCAAAAAGCTTTATTCCTCTGTTGATATAAATCTTTGCATGTAGCGTGGCAAAAATGAAGGCATTATGGTAATGATAAAAACTATATTACCTTATTGCATCTTTAGTATTCAGTTTATGAATATTCATTTTGTCAATTTTAAAATCGATAAATATCGTCCTGGAAATATCAGACTTGGACATTTTCTATTACATACTAACGTTTACCTTTCATTTTTATCTATAACAAATTATTGCTCACAAACTCCTTATATCCTGGAATAAATAGCAGTAGATATAAATATATGGGAGTTTTTTTTTAAATACAAGAAGTCAACAACAGAAAAAACAGTGTTGAAGTAACACTGTTAATTTGGTTGTCTAAATGGACGCCAAGTAATAATTTGTTATATTACTAAATTTACTTTACTATATGCATATGCTTATTTGTTGACTCTCATGAGTAATGTGAGTTTCTACATATTTAATATCTAATTTCTTTCTAATATAGATTTTTCTTTCTTTTAATCAGAAAGCTAATAAAAATATAGTTATTTCCATTGTTAACAATAACAGTTGCGTACAATTTACATTAAATTGACAACTGTTTAGACGTTCTGCCAACTTCTTGACATGTTAAAAATAATATTGTTTTAAATATATTTTTACAATTTCATTCTGTAGGTTTCGAGAGTAATGCAGTTACGGAGGTTATGAGTTCGAATTTAATTGGTTAATGTTATTTGACCTACACAATTCGTACTATATTTTTTCGAAGTTAGGCTCACATTTTGGTCTTCTGTACATTAAATATATTTACGACAAATATAATTTGGGGAGACAAGACAGTAACAGAATATGTTAATATATAATTTTAAAATTTTATGTATGTCTGTTTCTCTGTATGGTATGGGCAGGACTAACGGTATAAATAATTTTAATGAGTCAAATACCCGATACAGAACCGTATTAGATCAGCTACTATAAGAAATAAGGAAATGGCTTCTTAACTCAAAAGTTTTTCAGCGTTATGAACATATTACATTAAAGAACTGGAATATCTGATGAAGAACTATGAAGTCCAGCTAAACTATAAGACATAACAAAATGCCACGTTAGCGAAAATTATTCAACCTGATAGGCATTTTCCATTGACATATTATAAGGAATCAAAGATCTATAACATCCAATGAAAGGTCATAATTAAAAAATAATAATAAGGGAATAGTTCAGTATATATCAGTTCAGTGTAGCAGTCTTATCATTAAATATAATGGTCATCGTTTCGCAGTGGCATATGACTATAAATGCGATGTGGGTTAGAATCCCACTAGTGGGAATGTAAATTGTTCTCATTTTTTCTCTCTGTGAGTTGAAGTACTAGGAAAGTACTACTAATTAAATTTATTATAACTCTGTGTCTAAGTTTCAATGTCAATGTTGTAAATGGGAAGTAGTATGTCATAAAGTCCTGGCAAACCAAGATGGGGTATCTCTAACTAGTTCAAATAAATAGACTATAAAGAGAATCATATATATATATATATATATATATGTATATATAATATAAATATTATATATATATAAATATTAAAAATAATATTTTCACACTTAAAAGCGATTTCACGGGTTTCCCATACTACCCAGTACTTCCGAAATACGCCACAATAGCGTTCACTTTACTACCTTTAAAACTGCGCCCTCTTTACGGTTAGTTGTAGACTGCACACATCGTTCTAACTACACTCTATGACGACACGATATGCAGTAGTTTCTTAGTTTTACAGTAGATGGCGTTGATTAATTATTAGGAAGAACTATAGGTTTTTACCCAAATTTATTTATTTTAGAGAATTGCTCGAAAAAGGTCAGACATTAATGAAACATATCGAAAACTTTTTTTTAAATATATAAACGCTGATTGCTATAAACCAATATTCTTGCCACTCAGTGCATTATTTCTTTATGGCATAGTTCTTATTGAACTCGAATCCCGGAAAAGGCGAAATGAAAAAAAATACTAATACAATATTTTTACGTATACAAAATTCTTTCTTGGCTGGGTGTCTGACTGGCACAGTAACAGTCCTTTTAACTGAGCGTATAATTAATATAACTTGCAATGTAGGTATCTCGTAGGAGAGTCAAGAGAGGATTTCCAATAATTCCTATGGGAATGAGAAAAAATGAGATTTAACGTTTTACAGTCATAACTGCGAAATATAGAAATGAGAATATATATTTAGATATCAGTCCTGCTCATCTTGTGCCTGGTTTATGTAAAATAAATAAGTGGATATTAATCACGAAGGCAATCAATTCAATTTCAGATTTATTCCACAGGGACATACCAGAGGACGTTCTTAATACATATTGCTGGATCCACTCTACCTTTACGGTAGCGGGTGAGGCAGGTGCCTATCCTGGAGTTCGTGGTGCGGGCACTGCACCGCGACGGTACGGAAAATACTATCAGTGGGTCGCCTTTATGCTGTTTTTACAGGTAAGTGGTATATTTATTTATAAAATATTAAATATTGAGCTATATGAACAATTCTTTGGCCTAAATTACTATTCTTTGATGTATTTTTAGTTTCCTATGGTTCTAGCGGTATTAATATAAAGTACATTCTATAAAGTGAAAACGAATTATATAGTTGAAAATTTTGATTTCTAACAACAAATATTTGTAAAAAAAGTAAATTTGAAAGCTGTAGTAAATATTTTATTTCATTTATTTTGTCTAAAATCGAATCAATAAAACGGTTAATGTTATATAATTGTTATATTTAAAATTAAAATAACACAAATGTGAAAGTATTCATCGTGTATATATAAATATATATAAATAAATCCAAGTCTTCCGTTACTCAAAGGCAACGGACACGGAATGCTGAAATTTTGTATATTGGGCTCTTAGGGAGTGTAGGAGAATACTAAAAGAGTTTTAAACAAGTTATTAGGGCTTATACTCATAAAATTTTCGCAAACAAAGTTTTGGACGATAACTAGCCCATTACATTTTGAAAACGCTCATTCTAGAACTTTCTATATAAATAAATCTTCCATTACTTAAGTGGTTCATAATATTTATTTAATTATGATCAATTCTATATATTTGATTGATTTTCGCTCCACTAACTTCTCATATCTTAACACCTTTCTTAAGATTAACTATTTATTTATACAATAAATTTCCACCCTTAACTCATACTATTTAAGATCTATATTAGTATATATAAAATATAAGGCTAATAAAAATATTGTTATCATCATGCGTTTGCAGAATACACGACACTTGATTGGCCTCTCTATTACGTATCACGCTACTATATAATGCGGTTGTTTTGCATTGGCATATTAATAATTGTTTAAAAGGACAAACATATAAAAAAATCCTTCATTTTAAATTCTTTAATATACATTCTGGCTCTATAGGTAATTTAAATTAATTAAGCTTAATTATTTAAAAATATTCTGTAACAATATAATATAATTTTAAAAGGGAAATTAATAATTATGAATGATAAATACCATAAACATATTTTTGTAAAATCTTTAACTTGTTAAAAAATAATCTACATTCTAAATTTTAAGTTACAGACAGATGCTATTTTATAGCGTCTGTCTGTAAACGTGAGGCTGTGGGCTCGACTCTGACTCGGGAAATGACTGTATATAAAATACATTGGGATATCCGCTCTGGTACATAAGACAAAGTTGAAACGGCGTTGAGTAACGCCACTCAACACGCAATGTCTAAGATGCGGGTGAAAAGTGGAGAACAAAGTGCCTTGAGACTAAGTTCTCTCTGACTACTCTGCTGACTGACTAGATATTTAAGAATATTTTTAGAGCTTCCTAGTATTTACTATTTGAGAATGCAACTAACAATTAATATGGTAGCTCTTCTACGTTCTGTAGGCAGGGCATCTACGTAACGCTACGACGTAGCTCGTTGCTACATGGTACATGAACATAATATTTCTGTATATTTAAATTTTATTTTGTTATTTCAATCATAGTAGTTTCGTGGTATCTTAGTAGTGCACTATATAGAAGATAGTAGATTCACACTTTATGTTCTAAACTCAAAATTTAAATCCTTTTTTTAAATGTTACAAAAATATATAGTTTCAAGTAAGTAATAGATTTACTTTTATGAGACACATTTCATAATCATGTAGAATTGTGTGACGTACGACAGACGGGCTTACATATAAGCAATGTATACTTATAGTGCATAAAATTGACCGACATACTATTGGTCAGACAGACAATTGGTCACTGTACGCCGGGGTTTTTATTATCATAAATATCAGAGGAATAATTAAATGTAAAATATGATTGTTTCCTTGGTTACACAGTATATGGAATTAATTAAAAAGAATTATGGAGCCATATCTTATAAATAATATCCAAATTCCTGCAATTTTTAATATATATATATATATATATATATAGCAGCAGCAAAAACTTTACAGAACAACTACAACATTCTAAATAAAAAAATGAAACGTTTAAGGCTTGCATGCAACACTATTGTAAATGTAGCTGGATTTTTAAATGGCTTCTTTATAACCTATATAGATAAATAAATTGTTTGTAAATAAGTTAATTGTTGACAATTTCTAAAGCCTTAATTAAAGGAATTAGAGAGAACTAATATATTACTTATTTTAACATTTTAAAGTGTTATTCACACGCTAAGTAAATTGAAAAATTCGGGATTTACACACGCGCATGCTATTGAAATACTGCAGCGTAAAAATTTTATTAATTATTAATTATATAATTTCTAAAAAAAAATTAATATAATTACTATTGGAGTGGAGAATAGAATATCTTTACAGTCCTGCGGGTTACAAGTAATATTATATGTATAACATACAGTTTGGCGAAACTTGTCATAAAGTAAAAAAAAATTATGGCCATAATATTTAAATCTAATGATAATTTTTTTTCATTCGTGAGTATATTAGAAATGCTATAAAAAAATCAATCGCCTTAATACAAATGAGCTTTCAATTGTGTTTTCATATAATTTAAGAATGCGTATATTAATCATAAACTATCGTTACATTCGTGAAAAAAAAAAGTCAAAATTACCTGAAATTATTGATTTTAGTAAGAAAAATGTTCAAAAAGACATTTTTTTTAAATATGGTCATTACCATATATAATACAAAATTAGCAACCGATCGACCTGATTTGCTGCATAATGCGAGGCAAATAGGCCACGACCCCATCGAACTACCTGTCCTCATCAGTTTTAGCATCTATTTCTGGTTAGGCTTAAAACTTCTTTCTTTTTTACAAGAAATGTAAAAGCGTCTTGTGACTTTATGTAAGATGTGTACCAAAAGTTTCATTTTTTTTAATTTCTTCCCATCCATTCAACCATGTTGCATTTTGCAGTGTAGTGGGACAGTTAGGAATTGTTAAGGTGAGTCGTAGGTTACAGATTTGAATCTGACTCAGTGACGTTCGTAATTAAAACACTTGCTGGATCTTTTTTCTTTCTGGATGTTCGTAATTAAAACATTGTCTGGGTCTCGAAGATTTTTCCTAGCTCTTTGCCCACTGCAGGCAATGCATGTATCCATTCTTCCTAGTTTTTTTAATATGACTGTCAGCATTAAATTAAACAAAAACATCCTTAATATAACGGAATGATAACAATAAAATATATTTTATTAGTGGGCCCCATTGATGCGTAAAAGAAATCATTGTTTTATATACACGTACATAATTTTCAAATAAATGGCAGCCATTTTATATTTACTTTATAATTTCTTATTTATTTTCAACACTAAGGTGCTTAAATGCAGTCTTTTTATATTTAAAAACGATTCACTCAATATATACAGTATATACGTATCTTAGTACTTTTAATGACAATTAAGTGCGTCAGTACCAGAATTAAAATGATGTTAATGATTACGCCTGTCACTGGGTTTATCCTTCACATGTGGTCACATTACAGTTCAGATGAGATGCAAGGAATAGGATTTCGTCTCTAGAATTAACTAATTTAGTTCTATATATTTTACACTGGATTTAAAAACAACTAAACGGAAAAAGCTTTAATGTGCACTCAATTAACGTTAAGTTGTTGTTAACTTTGCAAAAACTAAATGAAACAATCGTTTTCTTTAATTGTTTTAAACTATAACTTTGAAATTCTTTTATTCATAAAGTTCATTCCTTTCATTCTATCTTTTTTATCTTTTCAATAAAATGAGTTCGATATTCGAACGAATGTATATGATTTTTCAATGAACAAAAAATTTAAACTAAAAAAGACGAATTTTATGTGTAGACTTTAATTAATAAAATAATTAGAAATTCATATTTTTAAGAATCTGACGTATATACTTTAATTAAAATTATATCATAATTTGTTGAAATTTTAGAATAGCTGCAAGAAATAAATAAGTGTACCGCTAGTTTGTTACAAAAAAAAACTCCTTTATCCCAACCCAGCACTAAAGAGAAGGATATCATACTTACAAAAAAAATATTATGCAATTGTTTTTCAGCATATTTTCAGAATGAAAGGAAATATTTCATGTTATATATTATTTCAAAAAATTAAAGAAAACAATAACAGGCATTGCAATTACATAGCTGTCATATTTGTCGGCTTTTTGACAGCTCTCGTATTGCAACGACGCGACACGTGTTTACAAAAGAATTTTTAAAATAAATATATTTTACTCATAGTCTAGTTATTCGCTACTTTTTTCCTACGAGCGCTAAGTAGTGGCTTACAGAATATTTTAGTTGCCATCTATTTTCATTTCCATTAAAAAAAATAAACGGTTACCTGATACTGAATTAAACACAGTCTTGACATAATTTTATAATGTTGGTAGTTTTTATTTGACGTGCCTATACTCTCATATACAACTGACTTCTATTTGAATTAAAGAGATTTGTTCTTACAAGTTTCTTTTACCGCTTAACAAGAGTTTGAGTTTGAAATGCTCACAGATAGATTTCGATATGTCACAGTTCACATACACTATAACAGAAGCAAGAGAATAAAGTTTATAAATAACATATAAAAAAGTGAAAAAAACATTACTTACTTAAGCTTTTATTTTACGGAACAACCGCGAAAAATGCATAAATCGTCTTCCTAAATTTTAAGTAGAACATTATATAATAAAAAAAAGTCTATTACGAGAACTTTAAATTCATGTCATATATTTCAACTTCTGCTATGATAAGGATTAGTAAGTAATGTATAATTTGTGAAATCGCTCTATCTAGGAAGAGAGGGCTACGACAGACTACTGAAAAGTATTTGAAACGACGCATTCAATTCTGAGGAAATGTATTATAGAATAAAAAAAATATAGACAATTAATTCAGTAAGAAGTTACGTTTAATATATGTAAGTGTAATAATAGCAAAAACCAAAAACAATAGCAAAAGCTTGAGAAATTAAAAAAAAACAAAACTTTAAGTAATATAATTTATCCTAAATATCTGCGGTTCATCGCAAATAATAACCTTTATTTTATGTTAGAGACCTGCTTAAGTCTCTCTTTTGTACCATATAAAGTTCAGACTCTTTACGATACCTGTATTTAGATCCAGATGTCTATATGACAAATTCTATTCGTGTATTTTGTGGATACCCCATTTTATTTGCTTACGCCACGCTCTTGATGACTCATTTCTTTAAAATCGTCGTTGCGCAGTTCTTTACTTACAAGGATTTTAAACCATCCAAGGCGCTATTGAATTTCATATAACTTTAAATACTCTTTTGCCTTTTAAGTAGGAAGTTTTTAAAACTATCCGTCCCTATTTATTACACACAATGGGTGTAAGTTTAAAAAAATCAGAATTTGTTGCATTATTACCTGTGCTACTTTTATAAAAAACTCAACCCTATTTACTGGACTTATTAACATTAATAATAACTCTTAATTGATTATTAATTATTTCTTCATCTTCATAAAATATTCATTTAAGCAAACGTATAAAAAATTTAATGCAGTGGGCCTCGAATCGTCTTGGAAACCGTTTTTTAGGTGCTCTGACCGCTAAGCCATGCGTTCTACATCTGACTACGTCGAAATTTTTATACGCTTAATTCAACTTATTATTGTTGTTAGCAATGTTAAAATATTTAATAAATAGCAGAAATTTGTATAAATCTCAAATCAAAAAAAAAATCTAATATGCGTATAAGAATTTTGACATAGCCAGGTGTAGAACATATGGCTTAGGAGTGGGAACGCTTGGACTGTTTGCAGACTATTTCCAAGAGGCACCAGTTCAAGTCCCGCTGCGTTCATTTTTTGATGGAAATGCATCAAAAAATAAACGCAAATAAAATGGTTTTCATGTCGTAAGTGTGTGTATAGTTCAGTTTAAAAATGTGTAAATATAATATATAATTTTAGAAATAATTCATTCAATTTATTCTGAACATTATACTAAATAGACAAGCACATCCCGTAGAGAGACTGAAAAATAAACTTTCATTCATCTTAAAATATGAAAAAGCATCATAAGTCCAGTTAAAGTGTGAGTGGCAGATGGCGTAACCGGTTGTCAGTTGAGATGGAGCTGCGAAAAAATATTCAGTGTACGTAATCCTAAACAATAGTTATTTTTACACCTATAGTTAAATGTTAGAGGCCATAGAGGCGCAGAGTGGCAAAGCCAGGCTGTACACACGATGGTCGTGGGTTCGATCTCCATTCAGAGAGAGAAGTTTTAAATTAATAATCCAAATACCTCTTGCCAATTTACATTAACATATTATTAATAACTTAAATTGACTAATGAACTATCTATGTGGTAAAGTTTATCTAAATACGCAAATCTGTTCTTAATTCGGACACACAAATATTAGTATTTATATTATCAGTAGATTTGAAAAATGATCGTCGTTAAGTGTTATATAAATGATTTTTGGACTTCATATTGATATTTGTATGCATTCAAATGCGAAAACTTCCAGTGGCTTTATTTATTTTGCTGTTTAAAAACTCACAGTTATTTTTGTTCATAGTTTATATTCGTCATTTCATTTTTTCCATTTTGCCCATTGTAGAGTATGTTATGTCGGGTAGGTGAGCTCAACGGAACGACAACTCATCTAACCACACCTAGCATACAAAAATATCCAATAAAATTATATATATAATAAAATGTAACGGATCGCTGTCTGTACATGGAAGATATACGAAAAAGAAATTATTGCGGGCATTTATCAACATAATAGACAATGTTTTTTTGTTTTCTTTTCTGTTTGTATGTTTATCTGTTTGTCTATGCATTTGTGCACGGTAATTTCAGAAGTGATTTAAATGCAGTTTGACTCTTGTATTTTAGTTTCAATCGGTTCATAAATAAAAAAGTTACAACCATTTAAGCCATAAATTTAGGCAAAGCTAATGAATAAAAAATGTGTGTAGTTTAAGCAGGCGAGAGCTGGTCGCTAGTTTTAAATATAAGTAGTTGAAGTTCTCTAGTTGCACATTTCTCTAGAAATAAATATAATATAAGGAGAATTAATAGATTTTTAAGTCATTATCTACGATATTTACCACAAAATATATAAAAAAACTTTTGCTCCAATGTCTATATTTTAAAATGTATTTGAAAAACGCTTCTAATGAAGCCTTTACCGTAATAGAAGCTGTCTCCATTTTTAAAGTTCTATGGTTCTATAAAGTCTGTGTAATAAGCCAATATGGAATTAGTAGATTTAAGTAAACAAATTTTTTGTAACTCACTTGCTCTCTACTTGTACAAATTTACGCTTATTCCCGCATAGCGGGTTCATAATCAGATAAAATCTAATGGCAAGGCACACTGTACTCCACTTTCCGCCCGCAATTTGAGGAATCGCGTGTCGAGTGGTGTCCTGAGGGAATCGAACCCACAACCAATAGTGCTTACAGCCGACACTGTCCCACCGCACCACGGTGGCCTCTACTTTCCGTCATTTAGAGATACTGTATACTGGGCAAAACTCTTACAGTATAAGACTTCAACCTCTAACTAACGTTTCAGGTCTTAATAATGGCGTCTAAAGGAATAGAAGGGTAAATTAAATGTAATATTTTCATTAAAATAGTGTTCTTGGAGTTATACCTCTTTATCTAGAGAAAGGTGCATTTAGTAAAGTGGCTACGTTATTTTAGCTTTTGTATTTCAGGCAGTTATATAATGTTGCTGTTTTAAAATTAGGTTATTCATTTATAAATATATATTGTGTCCTTATTTATTTTTTAAGAAAACATAAAACATGCTTTATTAATATGTTTAAAATTGTTATTATTTAAAAAAAAAAATTATACTGAATTTCTACAGGATGCGAATATATAGCTATCGTTCTTTACTTTCCGTTAAGCATAGATTAAGAAAAATCAAAATGGTAGTCTAATGGACTGTATAAAATATGTGAGTCCATTTTTATGACTCATAATTTTTTACTTATGGCTTTCATTTGCTGGTGTCGGGCAGGAATTGTAGATTAGAAAGATCTAAAACATCATTCAATTGTGTACTGTTAAATTTATTGAATTTTTGTTAATATAGCCGCTCATTTCCATAACTTTTGTTCATAAAGTCCTGGGTTCAAGTAAAGAGATTATTTTAGTTGCTGCTTCCATACAATGTTACGATATGTACGTGTAAATTTGTGCGTATTTGGTATGGCTTGTATGGTATTGGCTTGCTAAACACAACGATTGAATATTACAGCCTACTTGAGGAAATATTTTGTTTTATTATAATTTTTACAATCAATTAGTGAAAAAGTGGCGCAAAAATGTCGTCACGTCACCCAGTATGTAAAGCCCTTAAGTATAAAGTAAATAGAAAACTTAGTGCTTATATTTCACCTTTTCTTCTGCCTTCCCTGTAAATTGGAAGAAATGCGTGGAATTGTAAACAAGTGAATAAATAATATGTTTTGAAAATGACGATTGTACAATATTTGTAACTAAAAAAAGAGCAAATTTATTGCACATTCATCATTGAATTTCTTTTCTCATAATTTTACTGGCGATATTGCGGTTGAAATTAACATTAGTGCTGTATCTAAAGACAAACACAGGAAACAAAGGAAAGAGAAGTAACAAATACCTTACAGATTTAATTATCAGATTATATTACAATTAGTAGTATTAATTGCTTAGATAAAGCAGTGTATCAGAATAACAAAGGTTGATGGGTGAGATGTTAGTATAGAGCATGTTAAAAATAACGAACAAATTATATGTATTTATTATATTTTTATATATTTCCCATACAAACAAAGTATACAAAGTATCTATTAAAAACACGTATATTGTAGGTATGAATCTAAAGTGAACCATATGTTGCAAGTTAAGCGCAAATTGGGGGTTAATTTCTAGTTCTAAAAGTAATACTAACAAAAGCCATTGACAGCTCGCGTGAGACTTCTACAATTCTTTTGAACAAGCTCTAGTTGTACGCAGAATTAACAGTTTGATTGATCGACAGAAGACGCTTTTACTTAATACTACAACTATAAAAACGATCATTTTTATCACCCATACATCATTGCATAAATTTCGTGGCCGATTCAATATTTATGGGCGTTTTGATAGCGTACGGTTTCACGACTGTTATTTCTGTAAATAATATTAAATCCACATACATACATTATGAGTGGGATGTCAAAATTCTCATTACAATAAGCCTGGCTACCGTTGGTGTTGTTCCAAAATAACCCCCCCGTAGAGTGACGTCGGGCCGAGGTGGTAATTTTAAAATGTTCATAAATGGAATGTAAATAGAGTTGTGTTTCATCAGTCGACCTAATAACTTTAAATATTATGATGGTAATGTAGGCACTGTGGCAGCGTTGCACGCGCGTGTTCAACTTAAGTTTATAAATAGATTGCACATCGCTCTGTATGTATTCGACGTAAGGAGCTTTTCTGTGTGGCCGGCGGCCAGTCGACGCGAACGTTTCGGCGCGCCGCTCGCGCCCTCCGCGCGACTCCCGCCAAAAGAGACTTGTCAAACCCGCGCGATTTTTTTTAAAGTCAACTTTTCGAGTGTTCAGGCAGTGGTCTGTGCTGCCGGAGCCAGCGGAGCTGTCCGCGCTCGCGACACGACAGTGGGTGCAACGAGTTAAACGTTTCGGCAAATCGCCGTGTAACCGTGTTTCAAAAATAAAACGTTGCCGATTCGAAACCGGAGCACCTCGAAGGTTAATGACAAAATAAAAAACGTGCATTAAATTATGTGTCTGAGCGACCGTCACTGGATTTCGGCGCTTTATATCATTCTCACGTGAGTGTACTGTCACGCCGGTTATATATCATTGAAAGTGTTACGATTTTTTTACAATAAGACATTTTAATATTTAATATATATCAGTCATCCATTTAACTGGTGAGTCGTGAAGATGATAAAACTTATTCGCGTGTAATATTTCCGTAGACTCAACAGACTCGCTGAAGTCTCGTAAGCTCACAAACTGCCCATAAAATATGTAAAACATATATTTTGACTGAAACGTATTTTATAACCCTTTTCGCTCGTATAATCTATCCTTAGTGACTGCTCACTTAATTTTTTTTTCTTTGAATTTTGTTGCGAAACATCTCGATAATGCTCATAGTTCATCGCACGAGGCATTTGGACAATGTTGACCCATATAAACTGAGTAAAACGGTCGGCACCGAATTACTATGTACCACAATATTAAACACCCACTAATCATGTTTTTCAGACTATACATCCGGGTATAACGCTGATTTTGTCTTTGCTTTATTAAAAAATATATATTTTTTATTAACGTCATATAGGTTACACGTCAATTATTATTTAATTTTAATCCAAAAATGTAAAAAAAAAAATTAAATTCACATTAAATCACTCCACAAATACATTTAACATGTTGGTTTTATTAGTTTAAATGAGTCAAACAAAATTATGATAAAAGAAAATTGGCCGTAT
Organism: Podotricha telesiphe; assembly: GCA_038994665.1. NCBI lineage: Eukaryota > Metazoa > Arthropoda > Insecta > Lepidoptera > Nymphalidae > Podotricha > Podotricha telesiphe. The sequence continues at coordinate 67,947 of JAOYRR010000589.1, forward strand.
AAAAAGCAAAGAGGTCATTAAAACCTTCTTGATTATATCTGTCGTCATATTTCACTGATGTAATTTGGGTAAATATCGTTCTTATCTGTGGTCACCGTTTTCGCGCGCTTTTCACAGTTGTAATGGCGGAGTCGATTGATGGCTTGGTGACGCGTACGCTGATTGATATAGAACGAATGTAAAAGATTTTAATTATAACTAAACACTTTTGTGTATGTCTTTATAAATTATTCTATCTATCTTCTGTTTAGTTCATTCAAAGCAAATCAAATAGTAAATTGCACAATATTTTGTAAATTACATCTAATACGTTTGTTACACTAAATATTATTTTAAATTTGAAAACTGTATATAAAATCGACATTATTTTTAAATAGATATATAAAAATCGATTTACTCATACCACCATTTAATAAACGGTATAAAAAGTTACAAAAGGTTACTATGAACACTAGTCTTGTCGGTTTGTCATTAATAACGTCTTACTTTTCCCATGCGACCAGTTCAGACATTTTTCTTTGTAAACACTCCTATATACCGCCGAATCAGTTCCTTTATACAGTCGAATGAAACTAAATATGTCACTGTACAAAGGCATTGTATTTTACTCCTTACATTCAATTTAGGGCCATCATGGTACAGTAGGACAGTGTTGAGCTGTCCACATGATGTTTATGGGTTCGATCCCCACTCGCGGGAGTAATTATATTTTAATTATTATATAATTCCCGTTCCATCGATCGAAAATGCTTGTAATAGCTTATTTGAATAACGATAATTTTGATTTTGATTGAGTCACCAGTTAATCCGCTTGGTAACAAAATAGTCTTGATTATTTTAGTCTTTCTGCTTACTTAAGTGTATGGGGGAATACTGTAAAGCTAAAAGATAGAGTTTTTATGCTGTAAATTATGCACAGGGCTAACTTTAGCGGACGAATTCAATTGGAATTAAATTATTGGCAATAATTCAAATGCAGGAGTGTTAAGTTACTCGCAGTAAGTAGCCGGTCTGAAACGCTTCTACTTAATTCATCTGAATATTCTAAAACAAAACGTTTAACATACTCACGCCTCTGTGGTGCAGTTTAAAGGATCTTAACTAACCGCAGTGGATGTGTCGGTTCAATTCTCAATTGGAGGAACTTATATTTGAAAAATCATAGATTTTCCGATACAATGAGAACAACCATTTGCCATAATACGAGTACAATAGCCATTATCTTAAGTATAGATCGTTAAATTGCGGAATCCGTCTTCCAAAACGTAGTGTCTTTAAAAATACAGAGAATGGAGAACAAAGTGATGTAACACTAGTTTTTCTTTTATTTTCGCGCATGATGGGGAAATTGCGTCGGTCGTATTATTATGAATATATAACAAAAAACGTATCCTTCCATGCATTGCGCCATTTATTTTAGTTAAGCAATGATAATATCAATATAATATGATACGAAAATATCATCAATATAACGAAATAATGTTCTGCGATACAAGCGGAGTGAGTTCAAATGGTTTTTATTACTGCCTCTTGTATACAATTCGTATGTTAGCTCGGGCGTTGTTATTCAGTTTTTTTTTTGTTCGGTCATTCAAAATGAAAATAGAAAATTACACAATTGCAGTTTTACGACGTAAAGGTCTGTATGGGTCCTGTTTGTTTTTAAATTAATGGTTTATCCTTGGATACGCCAGTATATATCTCACATAGTCATTTAAAAAAAGAATTTATTCTATAAAAAAATTTTAAATATAAAACCAGTTGTTACTTTAATTTATAACCGAAGAGAAATTATTCTGTTTACTTATAGACTGAGAAAGATGTGATAAAATTCGATGCGAGATTTTAATTAGGAATTTCCGTTCGATTCATATTTAATTACACAACAACGCAAACAAACAGTTTGTTCGTTTGTTAATCACACTAGACCAAAATTATCTTGGAACGTTATAGTGTAGATATAAAAATCTCATTATCCCCTATTTTACTTATGTTAAGTAAATAAAGAAAATTGGGTCATATCAATCGTGTCGTATCAAAAAATCGAAGTTCCTTTTATAATTCTTATACAGTGGGAAATTCTAAGTAAGCTTCTCCTATGCGGTGAGAATTTGAATGTGAGTGTAAAATCTAGACTATGGTGTGAAATAACACATTTCATACTATAGTTAAATAATAAACCGTTAAACTTGATAACATTATTTTTGGTAAAATTACTAAGAAAAGTATTTTCGGACTCCCTTTTTACCAAAAATATGCGAACGGAGGAGTGTTATTTGGCATAGTTAGTTTATTTGAAGAGCAAGTGCAAGAAGCTAATATATTTTAGAACAATGCATTAGAAAACCATTAAATTAATAAGATATATATTATATTCTCTACCATGTGCAAATCAGTATCAGTTTTATATAAACTGACATATTCGTTAACTACGGCAACGCGTAGCTTACGCGTTATAACCCAGTATTAAAATAACATAAACAATCTGTTCTCCTGAATAAAAATGATTTGTTTAAAGATTAATATAACAAATTAAATTATTAAATAATCGATTAAGCTTTTGTATGACACATTACATATATTTTTGCAACATTCGTGTTAATTCCTTCGGGAGTATAGTAGAGCACTAATGAAAAATTCATACAGCAACGGGAAAAAACTAAATTTTACAAACAACTAGTAATCTAAAGGAAGTTGAACCTATACACACAGTATTAATACAACAATCTTGTTTCAAACTATTTACATTCATTTTATATTTTATGCGCAAAATTTATATATTTTTAAATATCTTACCTAACCATCAACAATTCAACCTATGTCTAAACACATTCAAAAATTAACGAGCATCAAATAGGTACATTTAGAACAATTTATGTGACTGAAAGGTTATAATAAAACAAAGATACCCACAGGAATGCCCATCGCTGTATACGAAGAGCTATAGCATGGCGTAGGGTAACAAAAATACGATTGCAAACCCATAAATCAAGATCTACGGGACCGTAAACGTCCGGGTTTGAACCGTGACGCAAGCGCAGGTGCCACCTACTTGTTTTTGGATATTTTAATCTTTACTATCTGTATCTGTACGCTCGCTGGAAATATCTTTTTTATCTGTTTCAACTGAATAATGTTTTTTTTTTAAATTTGCTAAGCTAACTTTACGTTTATTAACTACTAGCGACTCGCTCGCGGCTTCGCCTGCTTAAACTACACTAACTATTAAGTTTTTTCGCCGTCACAAATCAAAATCAGAATCACAAACTAAACAAAGTAAAAAAAACGTTGACGAAGCCGCGACCGGGTCGAAAGCTAGTAATATAAAAAACATTCTACGTAATTAATATACATAATTTTCTCAGTCAAATGATGTGAGTTATAAAGTCAAAAATGAAAAGAACAGTGTATTGTCACTAGCATATATATGGACGCGTAAAACTAGAAGAAACTTTAAATACAAAAGCTCCACCTCAATCTTAAAACAGTCTTGACATCTCAAAAGTACTAAATAATTCATTTAAGTTATTTTCAAACTTATCGCATTGGAACTTCTACAACATGTACGTATATTATTATAAATACTTATTATATTATTTTAATTCTTACATATGACAAGTATTTGCATTTCCTATTCCATTTCTCATTTAAAATGTTTCTTTATAACTAGGAAAGACTTTATATAATATTTAAGCTTAATGTAATGAGATTCACTGGCAAAATAAAACATATATAATCTACTGATCTGCATCATCATAGTTGTTATACTACAATTGACTCATCTAAAAATCCACAATTCCTCTGTCCTAATAATCTACGACGCTGCGGTTAATATATATGTATATATATATATTCTATATTTACATTTTAATTAAATAAAAATTTTATGTACAAAATAAAAATCATAGTAAATTTTCAAACATAGTTTATACAACCATTTCAATTGAAACTAATTGTACTTATGATTTACTTAAAAACCATATTAGCACGAATTATGTTTAAAAAATATATTTTAGAACTTCAATTCAATTAGTTCAAGTTAAACAGTTGATGACGGACGTATTGGGTTCATTTCCCAATTCGTGTATTTACATGAAAATATATTAAATACATCAAAGTATATAGAGTACAACAGATGCTCTAGGTTCACCATACAAAGTACCTCGCGTAAAGATATTTAAATAGACGGTGCAAATGTTTATTTAGTAGAAAATAATGATTCTCAAAATTTTGTTATTATGAATACATTACGATCTAACTGCGAATGTTGGCACAAAAAGTTTATATTGTGCTTAAAGCGATGAAATCAGTAATAATGTGTCAAACAATACAAAATTTGCACATTCTACTTGTGCAATATTTATTTTCATATGTAAATTATATTTTTTTATATTCTTTTTGACACTAGTATAGACACTCCCATCTCAATTATGTCTAGATGTCTGCCTTTAGCAACGAAAGAACTGTGGAATATCAAAAATATATTAAAATTTAAGAAAATATTCTCTTAAATCGAACTGAAAATCGAAAAAGACATATTTAGAAAACGTATGAAAATTTGAACGCAACAGTATTTGAAAACCGTTCAAGCGCTCTGACTGCTAAGCCATTCAAGTTCGAACGGTTCGAACGGTTCAAATACCGCTGCTTTCAAATTTTTATACGTTTTCTAAACATCTCTTTTTCAATTTTGCTTAGTGTGCGAATACCACTTTAAAAAATGTTAAAAAAATACAAACTAAAAATCGTTTATAAAATCAAATACCTACTTCTCAACTCCACTAAAACTACACATATATATTTTAACTACATATATATAAAATATTTTTATGACATAGATGGACTTCTAGTTCACTTTGTTTAGCATATATAGTTTCAGAACAATTTGAGATTATAGCAACACGCATTATCCTTAAGGCGTTCGACAGTCGACATTTTATTTCCAAAATGTAGAAAACCCGTAAACCGGTAAACCGGTAAAAACAACATTTAAAACAATCTTATTTAGCTAACTATACGGAACAAAACAAATTTTCGTCAACAATATTGAGAAAAATAGCTGTATCATGAATATTCGAATCGTTGAACCGGGGCTGATAGGTCAAATATTTTATGTTAATACAGCCCTTGTGGCATCTCCGGGTAATTTGCATATAGTCAATGAGGCAAAAATTTTTTAGCTTGTCGATAAACGTAAAATGAAGTGGGGCATTATCTCGCTAGGACCGCTAGTTTTGGCGAGTTTCGTATAAGGCAATGCGATTGTAAAATTTTTGTGATACAATATTTTAAGGTTCCATATTTCTAAGGAATACTAATATTAAATTCTTCCGCTTATTATATAATATTGACATTTATGGCAGCATCACAGAATGCATGCTACACCATCATGCTTCATGTTATAAGGTTACAACACATATGTTGACAAGATTGTTTTATCTTAATTCAACACACACCTTTCGTATTATGCAACGCTAAATAAAGAGTGATTCTCTCTCCGATCCAAGTCACTTTATATTTTTATTCTTGAAAGCTTGATTGTATTTAGACCTGGAAAAAAAAAATCACGCGATAATTCAACCCGATTGTCCAGAGTGAAAATTTAAATATTACATACAATTTTTCCCATGAGTATATGTTAAACCTATTGCATATAGCCAAATTCGGCTACGATGGCGTCTACAATATAACTTCTATGGTGGAAAGAATACTAACACTTCAAGAAACTAAGGTATTTAGATATAACTTTGCTTGCACAAGAACGGTTGTAATCTAGGCTACTATATAAAAATTTTTGTTTAATCCAATAATAATAAATAACCATTATTGCACATAAATTCATGTTAAATATTTTTGGAGTATTTTTTTGGCTTGAAAAATAGTAAACTTATGTCATGACATACCAAGTTCCGGGAAGAAGTTTGTTTTCTAATATTATAATAAGATTCTCCGAGGGCGAGTCTCATAAGGAGGCGTGGAAAATCACGTAAAGCGGCTGTCAGTTTTATGGGTTGACATCATGGATAATGAACGGTAAATTAATGAGCGTTAAACTTGTGACCGGCTCTAAATGCTATTTATTACTTTTACTTGCTTTGCATAGTTTAAAGAATATGTTTTTTTGTCTTTTTCTGCATTTGGTGAAAACCTACAAGCTTAAGACACCCAGTACACCTCTTTTTTAACCACTATAGAAACCTCGTATCGAACATCAGGAAGAGTGCATCATAAACAAAATATTTTCAATATAATCACTCCGGTGGGAATCGAACCTATAACATCACGTTCCCTGAGTCAGACGCTGTCCCACTGCGCCACAACGGCCTCAATATGAGCGGTTTCACTGACTACATTTGAGGTACAATTTAATTTTATTGCGTTTGCGACGCTCTAAAACACCATCAAGCGATTTTAAGTTGCATTTAACTTTAAACCGGAATCCGACGGACAGACTTAAAATAAATTTATATACTTCCCATTACAAAATGTACAAGAAGAGATTGTGACTTTCTTGAGAAATATATTGTGAGTAGGACGACCTATTTCCGCTTGTATTCGAAGGATTTATAGAATAATTTTGTGCTACAATAGCCTTCTATAGTTAGCATACAACTTTATAGACTCTTGTCTTACAAGACCTTCGACTTAGATGCAATCTTCATGTATTATTTATATACTTCACGTGTGCTCTATTCTGATAAAGTTCGTACTTTTAATGGCTTTGTGGAGATCGAAGTATTAAAAATGCTCAATTGTTTTCGCCGACAACGGGGTGTCATGTCGCGTTTCGCTTTCCCATTTATTAATTCCAGTGGACCCTTTGACGGTATATTGGTTACCTTACCAATTTGTCCAAAACTATTTCAAAAACATGGTAGCACATATAATATGATTTTTTCGATACTTTAATGTTTTTTCTATGCATTATTGTTAAAATATTGGCTTTCTGTATTATTTTCCATATAAAAATAAACTGTGTCAAATTTATTTACTGCATAATTTTCATAAAAACGAGACCAAAGTTAATTTTCTTCACGTATGAGAAACAAGATAATTGTAATATATTTGAAATGTATTATTCTGAATACAGATTTTACATTTTGAATTTTACTTTTACAAATATATTAATTGTACCTGGTTTTTATAAGATATCCTTATTTAAAGAAGAATGAATATCGTATAATAAGATACATACTTTATTAAGGTGGTGTAGGTCTTCACCATTTAAAGTGTGATAATAATCAAATATAGCCTCTATAAGACATATCACCCGAACATAATGTGCCTCTTAATATTTTGGCCTTACTCAACGTTTTTTTATATGGACATTCTCTTTAATAAACATTATATTATAAAAATATAACAAAATTTGAAACCCCGCGGCGCGTTTCCATCAAACTGGAGTGTTCTCAGACCTAATTGTAGAGTCAATTGCTTTGTAATTCTTTCTTTTATGTTTAGCCACAGAAAATCAATAAAATATTAAAGCGAGTAAAATGTAAGTTGCCCATTTTATATAATTAATAAGTTGCAGATGAAAAAGTTTCTTTTTTGCCTTTTTTTCAACTTTGTCGAAGTTATCAATTCTTTTCTTGTATAAATCCACGTTCAAAATAATTTATGCTGGAAAATTAATTTAGATTTTATAAATGAAATATTTATATAATTGCTATATTATACATAGTATAAGATCCTCTCTACATATTTTATCGTATATATCGTTAAAAGGGACACAAATACAAAGATAAATGAATGTGGATAAAATAAAATCGGAACATATATTTTTTTTTTTATTCAATTTATGTGGATCTCAGCTGACACCGTTGTAATGGGTTCAAATCAAAATAAAAAAGGAATATACTTATATTTATGACGCTGGGGATCATTTTGGCGCAGTGGGGCAAAGTCTATCTGATTGTGGGTTTGATTCCCACTCAAGGAAGTTTTAAAAAAGAAGGAGTTTAGTTCTGCCACTCAGTACGGTATTTGGGCGAGGAGCGTATAACGAGTGTCTTGACATTGGGTTCTCTCTGCCGATCCGGCTATAGCTAGTATAGCTATCGTGATAGATCTGTTAGCTAAAGTAGGAATAGAGCAGTAGAAATGTAGAGATTGAGAAAAATAAATAAAATGTTCTAACATTTGATTGTGTTGCGATAAATTATATAATAATACCACTTTTTACTTTCATTTTATTAGCATTTGAACAGCTTATTTAATGAAAACGCGAGTAGTTTCATTTTTTTATAAATGAAGCTTTCTATAAGTAGGCTTCTCGATATCTATCATTGTATGTTTTCACTTTGAATGACAGTTGTATGTGAGTTTGAATGTCGTTGTGTGCTAAAAATAAAATACGATTTTTTATTATAAATAAGGTCAAAATAAAAATAAATGCGTTCATCGTGTAGTTATGATGTGGGAAATTAAACGACGCATAGATTCTAATTCTAAATGAAAACAGTTGTTTCCGTTTTCTTCTTTCAAAAAAGCAGCGCATTTTTCCGCATATCATTGTAGGCAGAGAGAACCAAGTGTCATTTGAAAATAGAAGTCTCGCGACTTCCGTCATATGCTCTCAGGTCCCGCTGCGGTGCGATCGCCTCTTGCTTATATGATTTATATAGACTTTTCGGCTGCGAAAGTAGCACAATATGTTTTTATATTACAATATGAAATTAATTTAAAATAATATTATATAATACCAAGTTATATTAACTTTACTAAACTCGCTATAAATAGATTATTTAGTAACACTTCCTTAAAATTAATCCAATTAGAAGGTATAAACTAAAAATAAACCTTTCAAGTCCTAATTGGATTCACGCATACATTTTGTCTGCGAGTCACGTTCCTAGTACGGTGGGCGCATGTGGATTGCATATGGCAAATTGGCCTTTACAACCATTATTATAAGAGCTATAACTAATAAGGTGGTCCATACGTTAAGGGCTCTTATGTTATCGGGTGAGCAGCGGTATCACAGTTTGAGTGGCACTGGATATGCCTGAATGTCAAGATGTATACACTTGCTGGTTTCGAACCGTTTTTTGTGGGCGCCTGTTTCGTCTAGAAGACTTTGACATCGTTTACGTTAAAAACACGTTACGAAAGTTTTTTATGCATACTTGTATTTCAAGCGTACTCGTATACTTATAACAATTTCATAGTTTTTGACCTCTCCATTCTGCACTTCGTTTCCTTTTTACCAAAAAACTATTATGAAACTATTATTGAACAAATTCGTACCAATTTGTGATACATAGATAATAAAATCAAAGACGAATATTAGAAAATTTAAAAAAACTCATAAAAATGAACTATTAAATACCTGAAATAGGTCACCTTAACTGTACGGCCAATACTCCGTGTCCTATCGCAGAACGGTTGTCAAGCGTCTTTTGTTCGGAAAAGCGAATGCTCGGAAATTAGGTGGCTAGGAGCTAAGTAGGCAGGCAAAAAGACCGGACTGTGCATCGAATGAGTACTATTGTAACTGCATCGTGTTGTTCTTTGGAAGGATAAAAATTATATTTGTCAATACTTTTCTTATTTAATGATATTTTAAATGGCGCTATTATAGAGCAATTGCAACGTGTCTAATTGAACTTCAAGAAATGTAAGTTTAATTGCCATTTAGTTCAATTATATACACAAATTCGATTATTAGATGATATTATATTCATTTACAATGTAATTGTATATATTTACATATGGATTTCGTCATTCAGACAATGTCTCAAAATCAGCAGAAAGGTAACAACGATAAGATGTTTCGTGAGTCCTATCAACTTCGTAAAATGCTTAAGATGCGAGTATGAAAGCCAGAAAATATTCTTCTTATCAATATCACCTGAACGGATTTGAATAAAAATCTGTTGAATAGGATAGTTTTAAAATGTAGTCTATTTAAGATTGTTTTTAATCTCAGTAATGTCTACATCAAAATTGTCATTAATATAACATTAAAAAACCATATTTTTCGTTTGTCCCTGGATCTTATCTGAGAATAATTCAAGAATACAATAGGTGCATACAATCTTCCATACTATAGACCCATGGCTACCCGAAGGACCATGTAACAACTGCAGGACTTTCAAAACAATTAGAATTTTTAACTTGAGTAAAATATGAAAAAAAGGAATAAAAATCATATAATGCCTGCATTCATTCATACACGAACAAAGAGTTCAACTTCCGCTTTATTTTTTTGTTGCAACCGAGCTTTACGAACTGGTCGTGTCGCTGACCGACTGTAGACTGTAGACCTATCGCGGTATTGCCATTGTACACTAGTTTTAACTTTTATTAAAGTACAATTTACAGTCTTCTTGCGCTAGATGATTTTTATAAAGAAATTTCATTTGAAATATCGCTTTTGTGACTTGTCAAAAGAATTGTCAATCGATACTTCGTATGTTACACATATTTGACCGCTATTTTTATTACTTTAGGAAACCGTCGGTTTTTTTAAACCTTGCGCTATATATTTCATTTTAGACAATAAAAGTTGATAAAGCGTTTTGCCTATCAATGCCAGAAAAAGAAATTTCATTGTTTGACGAAACGAGCCGCTGAAAAAAAACAAATAAACGAGTAATACCACGTGAATCTCTAGTCCAAGTCAAGAACCTTGAACACCCAAAGCCTTGATAGTAACAGAAACCGTTTTACGTATTACAATTATTTACAATCGTAAATCGAGCAACAAATGGCCAGTTTATTTTTTCTTCAGTAACATTGATCGAGACTGAAACGAGTATTTGCTTACCGCCGCTGAAAACGTATCGCCAGACGTGCTATTTAAAACCTAGGTGTATCAATTTAGGTGTACTGTAATATTTGCTTAATGACGCTTGTAATGCAGCCAAATCGCGAAAGATTTTAGTATGGAGTGGGTTGCAGTGAACTGTTTTGTCTAAAATATTAAGTAAGTTTAAAATTTAAGTTTTTATTACTAGTCTTCTATCTACACTACTACTTTATTACGATATAGTAGAATGCAAACTTTGACTACCAATAAACGAACACAGAGACAAATCCTTATGTATATGCATTGTACAGTTTTTTGTTATAATATATAATCAATCCTTATAAGTAAAGTAGTTAAGCTTAGTCTCCTAAAAATACTTATAAAAATACGTGTAAATAAAGATTAAAAATTACCCAAAACCCATAGCTTTATGCCTAGTTTCTCTGCATTTATTTCTTTATTTTTTTCACTTTCACCACAGCCAGCAGAGAGAACCTAGTATCAAAACACTTCTTCTCTCTTTCTCCACTTTTTATTGAGGACGGAACCTCAATGCTGCGCTTCAGTTGTACGTACGTACGTTTGCAGAGCGGAGAAAATATTTTAAATATAGCATTCCCACGAATGAAATCGAACCCCACAAACATTGCTCCAATTGCGCCACGATGGATTTTTATTTATGTGGTCCTATAAAATGTATTTAAGTTTAATAATCGACTTAAAACTATAGTTATTAGGTACGTACATACCGAGTATAATGTGTTTGTAGTGAGCACACTGGGTGACAATGATAGCCAATTCTAATAATAGGGAGATGTAAATAAAATCTATACTTGGATGACACTTAGCTATGACATTTCGCTGCTGTTGAAGGCCCTTTTTAACTACTATCTTCCTGATACAACAGTTAGTACAAGTGACCTAGAAAATTAAATTAGCAATAGTAAATTTTCTATGTTTCAGTGGAAAATATTGTTAAAACATATAGATTTATATTATATTTTTCGAATGTTCAATTAATACTTATTTACATATGTAGATTGCGTATATGATTTTTTAATATTTTTTTAAAGTGTTAATCGCACACTTAGGAAATAGAAAAGGACATATTTTAAAAACGTATAAAAATTTGGACGCAACGGGATTTGAATTCACGCCCCTTGAAAGCCGTTCAAAGAAAGCCGTTTTACGTATATCATATCTTATATACTTTAATCCAACCCAGTTTTTATACGTGTATTTTTTTTACGTGTAATTATGTATTTATATTTAATTGTGTTCTGTACACAAATAAAAATATATGTTTATAACAGTGTTTTGGCTCTTTCAAATTTATTTCATATGTGAGTAAATTTATTAAACTAATTTTATTTCAAATATTCGAATTGAATCCATAACCAAAACGTGTACTCCCGTCACCTCCCCAACAGCGCTATAAATGTATATAAACTATTAAAAAAGTTACCCTTTCGCACCAACTATATAAACAATTTACTAGCTCATTACTCACAATGTCGAATTAAATGGCCTTATGTGATATATCCACTGGAAAACCTTCTGATTCTTATTAGTGGTTTACTACGCACGTTTCAGCATTTGAGAAATTAAATGTTTAAAATATCCAAAATGACTCGGACTTATTGACGCAAATTCAATAAATACGTACACTCATTAATCGATCACTCGCGCCAGATTTAACCCGAGCTTTTTTCCAGTGAGCATAGCCATTTACAAATAAATAAATGTAAGAAGTATTTTAGAGTGAATAGCGTGTAACATTAAATTTAATACTCGCGAAGAGATAAGTTCATAAACGTCTGTTTATGTTGGAATAGCATTGGGTGTGTTATAGAACAACTTTGTTGGTTATAGGTTAATTTTGACATAATGTGTGGCGAAAAAATAAGTGTTTTGATTGTACATGCAAGATAAAAGAAAATAAATACATAAAGGACACATAATAGCGTTTTGAAATGAAACTATTTTAACCAGATTAATCGCGTATAATTTTGGTATTCACAGCTTTGGTATTTACAGTAGTCCGTGGTCACAGGTAGACCCACGGACTACTGTAAAGTGTTCGAAACGCCGGGTTCTAAAATGTATTTTCGAATACCAAAATTATACGCGATTAATCCAGTTAAAATAGTTTAATTTCAAAATGTGTAATAATCGTGAAAATCAAAGAACTTAACATGTAGTAGCGCTTGGTAGACGTTTTCCAAAACGTTTTGAAGGCAATATAGTTATATTTTTTATATGGCAATAAATTTAATATTAATATTGTAATAAATGCCATCATTACACAGTGGATAGGTTTTGGGTGTAAACTCCACTCAGAGAACTATTTAATGTTTTAATATATCAATTCTCCAGTCAGGTAACAAAGTGCAGTATTAAGTTCCGTTACTTCGTGTAATGTCTCTAAAATTGGTGCAACCGGAATGTCTTAACACTACAATATCCCTATGTACTCTGCTGTATAGAGTATATAGTCTACTGTATTAGACTAGAGGTGTGAAAAAAACATGTAGTGAAATAGGATGATCGTCCGACCTGAGTGATTTATATACTAGTCGTCACTTCAAATGTAGGTCGGGTTTGCTTACGCTTTTAATTTATAATACTTAGTAACTCT
>JAOYRR010000590.1:0-81271 GCA_038994665.1 Podotricha telesiphe
TGTCATCGGATTCGGACACGTATACATATTTTAAAATTAGTTGATCAAATTAATATTGAAAGATTTTTTATTTATTGATATACAAATGAAACTAATTAAGTAAGGCCTGTTAATAGGTCAATTAGTACATGATATTTGACACTATACGTCTATACCGTTAGATATTAACTAATAATATTATGTTTGATATTAGTAACTGTATTGAATTTAATTAGGCAAACAAAATAAGTTAATAAATCAGTAGTAATAACAATGAATATGAATAAACTAAACAAACAAATGAAATGAAAATTTTTACGACTTTAATATTTGCATATATTTTAACAAGGTGGATAACACATTTTTACCTATTTGCGTATTTTTTCCTAAGTATATTTGCGCTTCTATCGGCGAAGCACTGAGTGTCCACGTTGAAGAAGGATTACAAAATACGAATGTGGTAATTTATTTCCTAGCGACTGTGAAATATTTGGATTCGCGATGTTTAGCGCGCGCTCGTCGACGGAGCAGAATAAATGGGGATACGTTTTAGACGGATTTCGCAACGAAATAAATGTTAAATTAATTCGTAGAAATAAAAAAAATCGTGGAAATTTAAATTGTATACTACATGAAAATGTTATAAATATATCTTATGTTATATACGTGTTTTTTTTTATTTTATTTTTTGGCATAAATAAATAAGTTACAACAATTTAAATTGTGGGAAGTCGTATAGTTTACGCAGGCGAGGCCACGAGCGGGTCGCTAGTCATCATACATAGATGTCTAACTAACTTCCTCGTATCTGAAATATTTACTTTGTTTGGAGCCACTTAACATGATCTATTTACTTGAGAACACTTTGAACAGAAGACAGCTTAATTTATTTGGGTGCACTATTCTATTATTTAACTAGCAAGTTGCTAGTGAGGTTCTAGGAAACACTATGTTACTAAGGGCTGATTTCAGTTATTTTCCTAGCGACGAAGAAAATATGATAAGATTGCAATACTGAAAAAGGATTTACAGTAGTCATTTGATACTGAAGCGGTAGAAGTAGTAGTGGAATTCTTAGTTTTCTTTCATCGTTTAATCAAAAGTGACATTTTGTATAAATACCACGATAGAAACAGATTTTTGTCAGCCTTATACCTTTTTCTACTTAACAAGGACATATAAAGGCAGACACTAGGTAGAGAAAAGTTGTTGTCAAAAAACCTTGTTCTCCACATTCAGCTTAAATTCAAGATCTACTGTCAAACGCTCTCCCACTATAATAGCAAAAATAGTAACAAAGTCGCTTATTCGTACTAATTCTCTTAATCTCACAAATAATTATCTCCACAAACGTATAGATGTCACATATGTGATTCACAAAAGCATGGTCAATAAAACCAGCACAATTTACGAAGTTAGATTCAATGAACATGGCCGATACAATGTAACATTGCGAAACTTCGACACTGTTGTACACTAGTAATCCTGTAGCTACGTTTTGATACCTACAACTTAATGTCTCAACTTGACTAGTATTGTAATTTGAATAAATAAACCTATAATATTCAAACGTTCTTATGTATAATTTTAGATACCTTTGTGGCGAAGGTGCAATGATTTACTGTAAACGACGCTCGACGATTTGGGTTCAAATCCCAGTCTAGAGAATATTTATACAAAGCTTTGATTAAATGTCTACGTTTAACTGACGTACATAGCTTTGATTCTTACGAGATTTACTTTAATGTCTAGGAAAGTACTAAAAGAGGTGTTTTGCAAATTTTTTACAGAAATTGAGAAAAGCGGGTTTTCCTTTTCATAGTCCACGCATGTTAGCTGTGGGCTAAAATATATTTGGATATAAACCCGCGCCTCTTGAAAACCGTTCAAGACCTCTGACCGTTAAGCCTTGCCTTCTACATCCGGCTACGTCGAAATTATTATACGTTTATTACAACTTATATTTGTTGTTAGCATCTCTGTAGAGAGATTTTTACAAATTTCTGCCACCCAAAGATTACTACGAACAATCGTTTTGCAAGATAGAATTCTATTTATTAAATATTTTTTTACATTTGTTTTGTTATTCACAGACATATAGGAAAATTGAAAAATATATATTTGGAAAACAAGTTATATTTTCCTTAAATATTAAACCACTAAATAACGCGGAAGCAATATATTAACAAACCTTTATTAAGCAAGCAATAAAAAGAAAACTTGAACGAATATTAAAATGTAAAGGCACCGAAGTCTAACAATAAAGCTTAACGACTCATTTTTTAAAACCTTTAATTCAATAAGAAATTATTTAATGAATGCAGAAAAGTAATTAATTAAAGTTTTAAAACAAAATATTCTTTGACGACGTCGTAATGTGCTGTGGTAAGAACTTACATACTTACACTTTCTTTGTTGCAGAAAATGAGTTCCGGTAGACGACTACCTACCTGCTAATAAGATCTTTGGTTTTCGCGACTTTTACACATTTTGGAATGAAACTATTTTTAACCCGTATATTTTTGGTATTCGAAAATACATTTTAGAAACCCGACGTTTCGAACACTTTACAGTAGTCCGTGGCCACACGTTTTCGAATACCAAAAATATACGCGAATAATCCGGTTAAAAATAGTTCCATTTCAAAATACCTACCCCATCTTATAACTTTAGTTCTCTATTGCCATAGTAACACCAATACATCTTAACCAAAGTTAAGAGTGCTCTAATGTCATCTTAAGACATATCCATAGACCTCAGAATACCAGTAATTAGCACTTATATAAATTTCTCTATATAAAGAAATGAGTATCTCCCTTGCAAATCATTGTATAACATATGTATTAATGTCATTAAGCAACAAATCATTATTATTTTCGATTTAGATAACAATAATTAATACGACTTTACTTATACATAGAGGTTATCGTGGCGCAGTGGGACAGATTGATGATTGGTTGCGGGTTCGATTTCCTCTCGATGATCATAATTTAATTATTTTCTTTCTTCGCTCTGATGAACAAGAGACAAAGCGTGGCGTTAAACGCCACTCCGCCACTCAACACGCAATGTCTTAAATTTAACTAGATTCTCTCTGAGTAATCGATTATGCGGGAAAATTGTACAGCCAAGATACACTCCAGTGTAACTCACTCAATTACTCAGTAAAATAAATAATACGTCTATATCAACGTTATTATCACTTGTTTCACAGCAATTCCCTGTACAGCGTCTAGTCCTTGAATGACCTTTTACCGACTTATGTACTATTTTGTTTCTACTTAAAACACAATCCGTATTACATACACAAATCGAAGCGGAAAGGGAATCAATTGAAGTACTAAATTACAAAAATTATTTGTATTCTGCATATAATTTGAAATTTCAAATGACTAATATATAATAGCATAAAAATACATCATATTTCCGGTCTTGAAATTAAATGTCAGTGATATATATATAATATTTCAATTTATGCGCAAGAACTAATGATGTACTCAATTGTCTTGTGCACAACTCGTAATGATAGTGAGAAATGTAATAAGCGCTTCTAAGCGGCAAAGATATATGAAACCTCTCCTAAGAGCGTACACGTTCTTACTCTACCTTAGAGGTTAAAAATAACTTGCCTAGACTTTTATTCCTTTTTGCTATTAGTTAATGGCGAACACCAGGTGCTACTACTAATGCGGTTCCTCATGACTATGTAATGGCCGTACATTATGACGAAGCACCACGCACTATGTAAACAAAAACTCATTTACTGTACTTACATCGCTCACGTACTAAATAGCAGCTCATTTTATGTTGATATCGGTTTACCTAAAACAAGTAAAATATTTAAACTACCAAATACGTTTTTAAATGAGATAGTATCTTACATATATTTGTACAGTGTAATTCAGGATGTTGCAATGTATATGATTATACGTAAATATAAAAAAAAATTGCTACACAATATAAAAAACTATACTTGCATTCTAAAAGAACTTAAAATCCCATTCTTTATCGTTCTTGCAGGAATTTTAATTGAAATACTCTCTTTCTACACCTAGTAGTCGCGGCTGTACGTTGTCTGTCAAACACTTCGTGAGAAATGGATGACTTTTGTATAGTGTACTGATATATTTTACGACAATTTGAATAAGAACTTCTATTTACAATCTATTATTATAGAGGACAGTGATATATTTTATTTGCAATACCGCTAATATAATATAATACTATTGATTATAATATATCATTCAAATTTAACATACAATACTTTACCCAATTAAATTTTGACATGGGAAATTAAACCGAAAATAAAAATACAGCTTCTGTTTATTTATTATATTAGTGCATATAATTAATAAACAGAAACAGAAGTGCATTTATACAGTTATATTTAAATTTAAATCGTACTATTGTAACTCAGGTACGATCCGTGAAAATAATGGCAACTTTATATAAACACCGCATTTAATAGTTATTAAAATCTGTACACTCGTAGCGTTCTCATTTGATATAGCTTTGTTACGACTACTAATTTATTTTTAGGGTTTTGTATGCATTAAAACTCTAGGAACACGTACATTCTCTATTGATAATGATATAGATAAATTTTACTGCTCGTAATTCTACCTATAAATATTCTATAATTAAAATTAAAAATAAAATTGAAGGCGCAAAAAATTTCAGATTCATTGTACTCGATGAGTATGGTTTTACAATATTATCTCGACAAGATTGTTTTACTGCCATATTAGATTAAACGTATAACCTGTTCATTATAGAAAAATCAAATAATGCGCTTGAAATTTGTTCAATTTATTATATAGTAGGTAAAAATTCATTTGCTTACTTAAGTTGATTTAGATTAGTTGATTTAGATTAGTTGCAACATCGCTCAGATAAAATACAAGTACACATTAAAGTGAAATGTCCTCAGTAGTATCCAGTTGACATAATTCAATTAAATTGCTAACCATTCATCAGGTCTAGTTATGGGCTGTCTCTCTTCTGTAGATTGAGTAAACAACTAAGTTATTGATTATTTACAGGCTATAAATTTTCAATAATGATCGGGCTGCCGTAAAATATCCTATTTTTTTTATGATAAAAGTTTAAAACATGTAAATATTTCTTCAATTTTTTATATTTGTTATTGATAATAATTAGATAAGTAAAACTAACTTATTCAATAACTTACCCATATCAAAACGTAATGTATATGACTAGGATTTCTGTACTTTAATTTAAAACCCAATGAGATGTGTGTAAGCTGTGTTCCATCCAAATTAAATTTAAACTGATAATAATCTTGTACAGTAAGTAGGCAATAAGATTTGATGTAAAAAGTTTCACGTTGAAACCTTAGGTATAGGTCAGATTTCTTTTTGAATATGTAGACACGTGACACCGTGATCACTAAGGCGGTCCATGGCCACATAACAAGACAGATTTTTTCAAGCACAATTTGTTATACTTTTAAGCATTTAAGCACCTTTTTTAACGTGAGTAAATCCGTTTCGGATACCTGTCTGATTGAGGACTCGGACTTGGTTATGTGGGACTCCAGAATGGTAGATGTAGGCCGTCCGTATACCTACTGAAACCCTACGGTGCTCATCCTCGATCAACACTGGCCGGGGTCACAGGGAATACAACTTTCCGTGCACCCCGACGGCAGGAGCCTGCTACGAGCTTTTTATTTGTTGACAGAGAGAGTACGCATCACGCAGAAAAAAATATGTTAAGACGGCTTTTACTACTTTCTTATAATTAAACTGGTCCAAAAAGATTTTGATGTAGATTGGAGGTGTTCTACCCTTCGAAATTTATTATACCCTAAGTTCTGTTCAGGGTAAAAACTTTACAACAAAAAGCTAGATATACAACAAAATACTGTTCAAATTTAAACTTGGACCAAAAAATTTAGTAATTTCTTAAAGGTGGTAATTTACTTATCTCTTTAACTTACATCATAAAATATCTAATATGTATATATGTTTACACAATATGTCGTATATGTTTACACATATATCATATATGTTTTAGAAGATTGTAATATGTTTTCAGCTTAAGGCTTTTCTCTCCTTTTGAGTCGATCCAATTCGAGACACTGTGAAATGAATGCCGATATTCAACGCCCACCTTTCTCTTACCGGATAGAGTGGGAATCGAACTCAAAACTATCTTCTACAGTCAGACGCTACCCTACTGCGGCACAATGGAGTTTAATAATTTTTAAACACTACTAGACTATCATTTTTTATTATTATTTCTTAATTTTACCGGACTTATATGGTTCTACATCAGATGTTTCAGATCTATAATATAGTTTTTCATCAGGTGTTCCACTCTTCGAAATCAATAATAACCTAAAGCCTGACTAGGGTATAGGTATACAAAATAAAAAGTTTAATTCAAATCGGTTCTGTAACTACGAAGATGTGCGACAAAAAAAGACAAACAGACAAAATCTAAAAATCATATGTTGATATTATATTACTGCTTTTCATCTCCCTAAATTATTATTTCGTAAATACATATATGTATATTCAAAGGACAGACACAACTTTCTTACTGTTTTATTATAATAGTATAGATAGATATTTTAAGATCTTAGAAATAAATTTCATTGTTATTTGCAGATCTTGGCACCCATTTATATCTTAATTATTTTGTCATCGAAGTCGATTATTCTTGTTCATATTCTTTATATTGAACTGTGCTGTCATTTTCATGTTTTGATTTTTGATGGGCTTTTGTTGCTGCGAACTTTTACATATTTTGGTAAAAGTTTGTTCCTGTTAAATATTTAGATTACAAATATAATGTTCAAAACAAAAGTTAATTTATCCAAAACTTTGTGAATCGTAATTTTTGTAAATGAAATTTTTCATTGTTGTATAATACATTTTCATGTAGATCCGCCCTCTGGCGAAAAGGCTATCCGTAGTATTTAGTACCTTGATGGAGTTTCAACGTTTAATTATGCAAAAGGTTTCTGATTTCATGTTTGATGTAATGAAGACTGACATTTTTATCCTTCAAACCCATTCTGATTATATAATAGATTTTATCAGTTTATTCACAAGCTTGAGTATTAGATAAAGTGGATTTATAATTGTTTGAGGGTATTTTTATAATATGTTATGTGGATGAGCTCAACTCTCAAACTCAAGTAAAACACTTATGACTTTAAATGACATATTAATTAATTTCTATTAGCATAAACAATATATAGTAAAAATACAAAATTACAATACCAGGTAGCAGTATTATAGTAAGTTTAAGATTAGCATGCATTATTTAATTTCATATAACACTAGACGTACCTAATATGGAAATATATATTTTTTTATAACTACCCTAGGAAGTAGCCACCTATAATTAAAAAAGAACAAAATTTCAAAAGAAATATACCGTAAAGTCATTACATAACGTGAAAAAAAACCATTTATATTCTTATCACAATACACTTTCAGCAATGGATTTATATAGGATAAAGCGTTTATCCTACACAGCAGCAGTATTATGTATACAAATAGAGTCACCGACAATCATGTACAGAGATCACGTCGCTGGCTGAAAGGTATAAGCCAATCAATTATTACACTCGCGTACCAATTCTGCAACGCGAAATGCAAAAAAGTTTAATGTCGGGCAAAAAAAGTTATCGTTATTCTCGTTGCATTTTAATTTTCTTAGTGCGGACGCTTTTTGACTCTGAATAATGATGTATATTTCGATTGTCATTTTCAGGAAGTATATTTAAATAATACAAAAAAAAATTGTTGCTCAGTTCTTTTATAATTAATTTGATACATTGCGTAATGTTATTTTACAAGTAATGTTTTACACATGTATGCAAGTAAGTATGTAATAAAATATATTATGGAAATAGAGAACTGAAGGACTTGACACCAAGTTCTCTCTGACTAGCTGTTTTCAATTTTGAGGGAAAAACGTTAAGCTGTAAAAAATATATTATCTTTTTTAAATTTTATTTCAATAGATATTTTTGTTTTAGCACACGTTTACGTATTTAAATACGGGAGGAAAATGTAGAACAGAGTGTCTTGCCACTATGTTGCTACGCGGGGAAAAGCATGCAAGCGTGAAGTTTCTTATGATTTGTGGACTTTTTAAAGTAAATCAGCCTTTACGATGTGAATTTCTTTTCTTTAATTAAATTATTTATTTTAATAAATATAAAAATCATTATAATATATGACGTGCGTCCTAATTAACATTGTGAAGAACCAGCCACTGTTAACATAATTACTATGGGTAATACACAAGCGACATATAATCCATTATGTATTAACCATAATGTATATTTGACATAATGTATTATATAATAAAATAATCCGTAAGTGAAAATGGGATGAAATCAGCCCAACAAAGCATATTTCTAATACCATCAAAGCCGGAGGAGAAACAACGATAACATGATAAGTTCAGTATAAAGAGCCTCCGTCGTTTATTTGGGATCTACTAAATAAACTTTTTGTGAATGAATGGATAAACTGTGCAATGTTGTCTTTTAATTATTAAACAAGGCCTTAAATTATTTATTCCGCCACATAATCGGTCGCATTGTATTTAAACATCCTACAATTTGTTGCTTTTCGTTACAATTGTATTAAAAATACATGGAAATTTAAGTGAATCATATATTTAAATTTATTTTAGTTATATATGGAACAATGTAATATGTATAAATTAACTTAAAACAATATAATAAGCTTTATAGTGGATCTGGTTGAAATAATTGATTTAAATTAAATTTATACCTTTACATAGATTCTTTTCAGGTCTCTCTATATAAAAAACCTTTGTTTTGTTTGTTGGCAAAAAGTGAATCTATTTAAAATATTATTCAGTAGATTATATGAACGCAATTTCTTAGTAAGATAAACCAATAAGCGATTTCAACAAGGGTCAGGTCTCACATCTTGTTGTTGATGTAGTTGTACCTGAAAATGAGCTATCAACAAATTGATATACCTAAATATTTCAACTTACTTGAATTTCTATTCGCCCTGCAGCAATTATTATAATTTCATTGTCCGAACTTATTTTCAAGTCAAATTGTTCAAGTATTAAGTAAAATGCGCAAAGCAGAAATTACAAACGAAATAAGAACTAATTGAAAATGCAATCAGTAGCAGGCTTTTTGTATCTTCTTATTGCTTCATTTCCAGCCAGTTGTTGAAGTAAATCATTTAGAAATATTGTTCACATGGTTGGTATTTATGCTCACAACTTTGTATTGAGTTTCTTTAACAAAGCCGTCGAAGTTCAAAGAAGATTATTTTTTCAAGTTTTTATCATACGGCCAACACAAAGGCTAAAGAGAAAAACATTTGAATGAAGTGGGATTCGAACCCGCGCCTGTTTGAAACCATCCAAACGCATTGACCGCTAAGCCATGCGTTCCCATCCGCGTTAAAAAATTCTTATACGCTTATTACAAGGATTATATTTGTTGTTAGCATCTCTGAAGAAAGATTTTTCAGGTACACCCACGCTGCTAATGATTATTCTTACAGGGAACAGAAATCGTTTGGCAAGAGAGAATGCTATTTATAAAATAATTTTATTTATAAAATAACATTTTTTAAAGTGTTATTCGGACACTTAGGAAATTGAAAAACATTTTTAGAAAACGTATAAAATTTTTAATGCTTCGGGATTCGACCCGCGCCCCTTGGATAGCCAGATGTAGAATGTTTCTTTTTATTTGTTACTACAAAATTGTAATATTTATGAAACAATTTCGAAATTCCTTTTATATTGGAAACGGTGAGATCAAGATGTGATGATGAAGACCTAAAAAAAAACCAGAATTCTCCAAACATTATTATTATAATGTTTGGAAAATTCAGTTTTTTTTTGCTATTGCATTTATAATGATTTGTGTATATTGTATAGTAAGTCTAGTAGTAGTAGTAATTGTTATAAAAAACAATATTTAATGAAATATAACGAAAAACAAAGTAGCTTAGCTTAGGATTTTCCCACATAGCAAGTAGACAGAGTGTAGTCAATTTTTTAGACACACTTCTTACTTCACTTTCAGGATTAAATGCATCAACGTAACTCACCACCGCGCTTTGTTTTAACAGAGCGGAATCATGAAAATAATTCGAAGTAAAGTATATTCAATTCTATATTCTATATATAGATATATAGTCCATATTATAATCGATTAATTCTCAGCTAAAATATTCAATTGAGTTTTTATTAAAACTGAATTTCAATTATTTTAAATGTAACGAATTCTTTCTATGAAACTGTCTGAAAGAACAATCCTTCCATGATATAAAGTCAGCTTCTCACTTTTTTGCATTCCGCTTAGTAATACTGTGACGGAGTGTCAGAGAGAACCTCGTGTCAAGACACACCATTCTCCTCTTTTCGGCCGAAATCGAGACATTGCGTGGTGGCGGAACTCAGCTTATATCTTAGATACCAGAGCGGAGAAATATTCATAATATAATTACAGGTTAAATAAAGTTACTTTAAAAAAACAGTTTTAAATAAATTTATACCTTAACACGCGCGCCTCTTGAAAACCGTTCAACCGTCCTTGAACGGTTTTCAAGAGGCGCGGGTTCAAATCTCGCTGCGTTCAAATTTTTATACGTTTTCTAAATATGTCTTTTTCAATTTCCTAAGTGTGGGAATAACACTTTAAAAAATGTTAACAAAATATAGTTTTAAAAAGGTTTTTTTTTACCCTTAAGTTTTTAATACTATCAATAGAGTTTTTATTAAACCTAATTTTAATTACTTTAGATACAATGAATGCTTGACTATGAAATTTTCCGAAAGAACACGGAGTGTTCCATAATATAGTTGCTAGTTAAATAAATTTATTATATAATAGACTACAGAAATCTATCGAAGCAATATACGAGACAAAGACAAATATTATGAAAGTTAGGCAGTATTGGATTAAACTTCAATACGTCATACCATATTTATCGTGGAAGTCAAACTCACAAGACTTGCTTCACTGAAATTTTAACATTGCATCAACTCTAATATAATGCTATCCATCAAAAATTATTACAATAGCTATGAAAACTTCAACCACGTTATAACCATATACGAGTAATAATTTTTAATAAATAAAAATGAAACGAGAATGAATTATTTCCAAGCAAATTTAAAAGCTTATTGTAAATCTAATTATGTTTTTGTGTCTTATAAATATACTTAACTCACTATTCAGTAACTCACTAAAAAAACATTTTGAAAATTAAAATCATAAAAAAAAATTTGTCTATTTATCTATTCATAACCATAATTATGAAGTTTTATTAATAATAATCATACGAATTTAAAACGTTAGCCTTACTAAAAACTAAGACTGTCATTCTGAGCTTATAAAATTGTAAAGTTTAAAGACAAAGAAGAAGTTACTGGCCCGTAGTACTCAATATAGGGCGAACGAGTTACGAGTATTAGCTGTAGGAAGCGATCCAATAGCTTGCGGGCAATCACCAGGGTAAAACCTATTTCCCAATTTCTAGCGCGAAAAAGCTGTTTCATGTTCTTTACCACAAAATATTACGCGGTTGGTTATATAATATATTTCAAGCCTACTTTTTATATGTAAAACTAGCGACCCGCTCGCGGTTTCGCCCGCGTGAACTCGTATAGCTGCTTCGTATTTTCGGCGGTCTTTTCGTACAACAATGAAATTCCTCGAAAAACTAAAAAAATAGAAAAAAGAAGCATATGTTCACCACAAGACCCTCAAGCACATGTATATAAAATTTCATTGCAATCGGTTCAGCGGTTTAAGCGTGATAACGTCACAGATAGAGAAAGTGTTAATTCCGCATTAATAATTTTACTATGGATAATATGCATACATACTCGTACATATGTTATCAAAAAGCTTAAAATGAATTCATATAAAAACAGAAGTGCAATATTTTACATATTTCTACAAATATTTTAACCCGTAATGGCGTAGTTCGGGCATGATTGACAATATACATTGAGATTGGCTACATTATTGTACAAATCCAAATATCACTCAAAGAATTGTTTATACAAGTAGGTGTTCCGTCAATTACACTAGACAAACTCATGGCAACTTAATTAATAAAAGCTGATGACGACATATTGCTACTCAGCTTAAATTAATGAAAAGTTTAAATAAATATGGTCAACATACTCGAATATCTTTGAAAGGTACCATATGAAATATATCATACCTACCGAAATTTTGAATGTTCGTACAATTTATGAATAAACATTGCCTTTTAGAGAAATTTTAATAGTATAAAATATAAAACGTTTAAATTTCAAGAGGATATTAATTTTGTCACAGTACATTTTCATATATGCGTTTCAAAATAAAATTTATTCATTCTAAGCGCTGTAAAGTTTAAGCCGATTAGAAGATGCGCGCACTTCATGAATTATATAATATACAACGTTTGTCTACGTCTATTTCGTATTAATTATAGTAGAAAAATGTTTTGTTACAAATATATAGATAATACCTAGGAAATATATATGAATAGTTCATAAACCCATTTTTTACGTTTAAGTTTATAACTTAAAGCGAATCTGCCAAGATAACTTAATTCAAGCCTATTTTACGAAAAAAACTATTTAATTAAAACTTTATATACTGCAGCAGTCGTGTGATTGAATTATTTAAAAAATCTCTACAATGTCAGAAAAAAAAGGAAAACTTTATTGTAAAAATTCTATACGTGTTGAAATGAACAATGTTGCGTTTTGAATAAAAATTGCACTAGTTTGAAAAAAATATTTTCGAAGCCGATAAAACAAAGTGGAAAATAACGTTCTTGTCGAAACATTTAATGTGTCTCACATTTCAGTGCTCAGGTGTTCTCCGTACATGGTGGCGAAACCACTAACTTTTCACTTAAGCGTCTGTGTTATAAGTTGAGACAAAATGCTGCCTGGAGGATTTCATATTTACAACCGTTTCGCTGTGAAAGTCATAAAATTTGTTAATTTCTATGAGTATACTTTGAGGCCATCATGGCGCAGTGGGACACCGTCTGACTGATGATTGTGGGTTCAAATTTCACCCGTAGCAGCCTCTTATTCGGTCGAAGAGTGAAAAATAGTGTCTTAACTGTAGTTCCTCTCTGCCTACCCTGCAATGCGGAAAAAGCGAGATAGCTAATATAATCATAATGATGAAAATCACATAAGAAAAATATATAATGTACTCTAGTAATGTATCTGTATATACGCTATATACTTACGGTTTAAATTCATATATCGGAAAACATAAATTTTGCATTGAAAGTACAAATATTTTTCCTAAACCAAGTTATAAATGTACAATATTACTACAGATATGATATTTATAGTAGCGAAACGAAAAGAAAATACAGCGTATTAAAAGTCATATTTTTATATTTTAGATATAGTGTATACTATTAATACGATATTTATATTAGGAATAGTGACATTGAGACCAATAATGTATTCGTAAATCCGTTGACAATTTGATGTTAAGTAGACAATGATATATACAATGACTTAGCAATGTGTAACACAAACATATGGTAGCAATATTTGAGGTTTTTCTAATGGATTATTATAAAACAATATCTTTTTGAATCTGAATTGTATTAAATTTCCTTTATCTGCATAATTTTCGTTAAAAATGGATCCAAAACTTTTCCTTCACGTAACGATGTATCAATTACGTAATGCCGTTGGGACGCCAGGACGACGTCCAACAGCGGCAGTTGTGGGTTCGTACACCACTTCAGAGTGAGTAGGTTTGTATGTGATTGATTTCTGGATGCAAGTCTGTTCGCATTAGAAGGATTAAAATTTTTATCTGAAATCATTCAACTTCTATACGGAACCCCGGAACTAAGCTCCCCTTTCTAACTTGAAAAAACATTAAATTTATTACTACTTTACATCTACTATTGCCCTTTGAACTGGATTCCAGATGTATTTCCGGCAATTCAACGATAAGCACTCAAAGTAGCTAGCTGTCTAAACAGAATATTTACCACCTGAGCATATTATATAAACTGTTTTATCTGTCTTTTAAGTTATATAATTATCAAAATGTGCAACTATATAATAATATGTTAATATTACAAAATATTATAAATGTTATTCCCTTGAAATTAATTCATTTTATTATAATTATATTTAATTTTTTTTCTTTGTTTAGATAAATCAATAACATAACAAAAGTATTGTCCATAAAATATCACATTTAATGTCGGTAATTTCTTTCGACGGGTAAGTTGCGACGATTACCTAACTTATTCACGAGCTGCCTCGGAGGCCGCGGGTTTTGTTCACGAAATATTTAATTACTTACTTGCTTCAATGTGGATTAACAACCGTCTAAAACCTTTACTCGTTAAGAGGTATTTTGCAAATATTTTAAAATTCAAATATCACGTAATCTTTGAAATTTCATCTAGAGGTTAATTATATAAAACCAGGAACTAATTTAGTTTTTTATCCTCGATTAACTGAAGCGAGGAACAATTTTTATTTTAAATGAACCTATTATTATTAAACGGGTTAATCGCGTACTTATATTATTAGTATTAAAGAAAATACATTCCAAACCCCGACCAACACTTTACAGTAGTAGTACTAGAGGTGGCATTTGTCTGTCCGGTGATTGATAATTATATTAAACTGTACTGCGGTAGAAAGTTTCTGTCTTCTCTATTGAAATTAGAAGGTTTTTGTACTTGGTTCTCTCTAGTTTCTGTTGCTTGTTCGTCATCCCACGCTTTGCCAGTACACTCCTACTTCAGCTCGTTCACGATGAACGGCATTTCTTCACCTGTTGAAGCTTGTCATCGAATACCAACAAGCCGCTCACAGTGGAGAGACAATCACCACTACTACCATATGTGGGACGGGACTGTACTGTACCGCAGAAACACGCCGCGAAAACAGTGTTTTTTCATATGAGTTAAATGCTTTTAGTAAATTATTTACGAAGCTATGTGTCAGTCCCATAGCTCGAAATCGCAATTTATGTGGAATAACTATAGGATATATAGGACTAAAAATGAAAGTTTCTTATTGCCAGATTTTAGTAATAAAACTTATAGAAATTTAGGTTTAGGTCACTTTTTAAGAGTGTTATGGTTTTGTTTTATAGAGTACCTTATATATAGGTTAAGTATTGTATAAACTTAATTGTACACCGACAATAGTTTCTCGTCTAGAAATATACTACGAGAAATAAGTGAAGTTCTTTGTTAAAAAATTTTCAATTTAAATATGAGTCAAAAATGTAAATAAAATAATAGTAACTATAATAAAACTAGACGCATCAATTAAAAATATAAGATCTATATCTACATTATATATATATATCCCTTATTGTCTATTTACGTTTGTACGGTCTTATTTGTGCTCTTATCCTATGGGATAAGTTAGACCCTCGCCACACGGTACGCAGTAGTAGGAAGTTAACAATAAACAGCCCGCATGGGAACTGCCTTACTCCACATATGTGTTTCATGTAAGTGTTTGGCTCAATCTTTAGAAACTGGAATAAATTAGTAAATGGCCAATCACTATCTTGACATTATATCATGAAAGAAAAACTATTATAAGTTAAAGTTAAATATACTGTACTCGATGTTTTAACACTTCTTAAAGAAAGAAGTATAGGAACAAAAAATGTATCAATATAGCTTTCGGGTGAAAAGTAAAGTAAAAGTTGTAAAGCTATTTTTGTTGCAAATTATTTTGTTAAAAATTACAAAATTAGAATTTTGTCTAGATAAGGAATTTAGTGTCAGTTTTATACTTTATCTCGCAAAGCAGAGTTAGACCTTGTGTCACTACGTTATTTGTTTTCCGCCCGTATTCGGGATCGGGACCGTACGTTAAAACGCGGAACTCAACGCCGCGCTTCGTGTTTCCAGGGCGAATATATAAAAATATTTAAAATTTAATCATTCCCTCGAGTACGGATCGAATCGATGTTAAAACAATGTTACAACTTGTCTATACGCTTTGGCCTAAAAAAATATTGAAACTACTTAATTTATTATAAAATATATTATATAATTAAGTAAAGTTTCAATATTTTATTAGGATATTTTAAAATGTTACAAACTTTATTTATTATGAAAGATATAAGTGAGTTTTTACTTAACAGTTATTTCTGTCTCAATAAACAGACGTGACCAAGCACGGGGAACGATTCAGTCGTACGTGACCTTTAGGTACGAGCGTCAACGGAAGACTTATTTCATTCTTCATACGTTTATTTAGAAAACAATGCAATAACTAAACAGATATATATATATAGTTTAAACACAAGTTTGTATGCAATATATACAAACACACACAATATATAAATGTGTGTGTGTGTTTGTCTATATTGCAGCTATACTTTCCACTCGAATTCAAGTCATTTCGTGTATAGTGGCGGAATTCACCAACCAATCGCGTCTCCAGCCAGACGCTGTCCCACTATATAGAATATATATAATATTAATTATTAAATTATTAAAACATCTTCTCCTAATAAGAGATTTAATTCAGAAGCTTTCAATAAGTCGAATATTGACTACTCCACTCAACGTAAAGTGCTATTGTATTGGCGAATCGAAATGAAATGTCATAGTTTAAAAGAACAGTAATAATACACGGTCATAGTTTGTTTAATGTTATTATCATAAAAATGGATGTGGATGTTGGTTCGATTCCTACTCGTGGGAATGATTATATTTAATTTTTTCATTTTTCTGCTCTGGTGATAAGAAAAGAGCTTGGCAATCACATGCGCTTCTTAACTTTGATTGTCTCAGATTCAGGTGGAGAGTGTAGAACGAAGTGCCTTAAGACTAGGTTTTGTCTGAATAACCTGACATGCGAGAAAAAATGTAAAGTTTGAAGAAAAATATATATCATTTCCTTGTTTAATCCATTTTCGTTTAACATTTTCTGTAAACAATGCTTCGTTTCCAATTTATATCCAGTTAGTAAGGCCGTGCAAGCTCATTACTAGTGCATTTTAAAGCTTATCTTTCGGCCATTACCAGGCTAATAGACTGTCGCGGAAAAGCTAATCGGAATTGTAATAGCAAATGGGTATTCGATTTTATGATGACATTGCCGTTTCAATGTGATTGGCCATACAAAATCACTGCCAATAGCGTTACGTTTTGCGTAATGGCGCTATCCGTGTAATAGCAATATTAAAAAGTTTCATTCCTTCTATTAATCCTTTCCATTAATCCTCTTAAAATGTTAATTGTAACTGGCTCATTGGAGCGAGATTAATGATTAATTTTAGAAAATAAAAATACAGATATGTTATTCTACAAAAGAAATAAAAAATACTAACTTCTGTCTTCTGTAATCCAAAGTTCTGAATTAACTTGCAAAAGATGTTGTAAACAAGATACTAAGATTTATAAAGATAATATATATTTTTTTAAGATCTACCTTTTCCCGCATAGCAAGGTAGACAATGAGAGTCTAGTGTTTCTAGCGTTATCAATTTTCCTCCTGAATTCTAGATATTGCGTGTTGACTGGCTACGATCAACTTAGCGTTTTGTCATGTTCACCAGAGCGGAGAAACGAAAATATGAAATTTAATTCTTGATCCCTCCGAGTGGAAATCGAAGCTATAACTGTTCGCAGTTACAGTTCCACTGCGCCACGTTGGCAACAAGATAAATGTTCTATATTGGATAATTAAAGATCATCATCAAATAA
The DNA here is from genome assembly GCA_038994665.1 of Podotricha telesiphe. Classification (NCBI taxonomy): domain Eukaryota; kingdom Metazoa; phylum Arthropoda; class Insecta; order Lepidoptera; family Nymphalidae; genus Podotricha; species Podotricha telesiphe. The sequence goes on from JAOYRR010000590.1 coordinate 17,709, forward strand.
TTAAATAAATATTTAAGAATAAAACTTGAACTTTAAATTAATTTAACTTCATAATAAGAATGTATAGATAATAAAGATGATAATACATTCTTTATGCATGAGTCAGTGCTAAGTGAGTAAGTGAGTTACATATAGAGCCCTGTTAAAAGTTTTCTTAACTTTTTGAATGATATCTTAGAATATTTTTTTTCTACATAATTAATTACAGTAGTATTTGAAATATTATTTATGAAATTAGTAAAATAATATATAATTTGTTGCCCTAAAGGCTTTTCAATGTTAATTTAGACAATATATTTGAAAATCTATGAACAGCGCGTTTAAAAGGTTACCTTAGGTACTTGCGTGCCTTAAGAGAAAATCTGGTATGAAATATACGTTGTCTACTGGCTTGTCTAGAATTTGACCTATGATATAAATATTGTGACCACCATATATGAATATAACTCCTATCAATGGTGGCACACACTATCCTCACTTGAACTTTCTGTACGATGGATAAATTATGATGATTGAAGGAAAATCCACTTAAACATTCTAAAATTCAGATTTAAAATTTATTATTGAGGAAAGTATATTATTCGGTCCAGGAATATAATTTTTATGTTATTGTGTGGAATTAAATGCTGTTGATGCTTACTCGGGAGGCTACTTATTGTAAAACTATATTTGAAAAAACGGAACTTGAGTTTCTCGCCGGCTCTTCTCAACAGAAATGCCTTCCGAGCTGGTGGTAGCTGCCGCTAAGACTGACAACACTGACATTTTATGTTAATTGACGATTCGAAAGTGCTAATAATAATTAATAAATAAGTGTAATAGCATATTTGAATAAAGAATATTTTGATTTTAGACTTTAAATATCATTTCTACCAACAATAATTATAGATTATAAAAAAGAAACAGAATAAATAAAAAAAACTTTTACCTGTTTCTCATCGTATATTTTTAGCTTTTTTTTATTTTTTTAGAAAGTAACAAATGTAAATGTTTTTAAAACATCACGAGTCATGTTTTTTTAATATGACATTTCACAGAGCTTTTAACAGAAAAATGAACTTAGCATTTTAAAGCTGAAATATAAAGTTAAATAAGACCACTATAAAACCAATATAATTTGGCAGTTTACTGAAGTAAACTTAATGTTTGTATGTGAACATACAAACATTAATACCTTATACATTTCATAAGTTCTTAATATTTGTTGTTTGAAAAGTAGCGCTAAGACTTATTTTGGGTCTACTTCTTATATCAATCATTAATATCTTTTCTATATTCAGCTAGCTATACGTGTTGTATGTGTAACACATTCAGCTTCACACATTAGTCATTCAGAAAGAACTTAGTTGCAACAAATTCCGTTCTCCACTTTTCACCCATAATTCAGATAATTCAAAATATAATCATACCTCTGAATGGGAATCGAACCCACAACCAATGATGTCAGGCACTCTCCCTTTCTGTCTATAGACAGATGGCTGTATGAGAGACTATAGTCTAATAGTTGGGTACTATGCAAAAAAAAGCATGAAACTGAAAAAATTTAAAGATATACGATATGAAATTTTGCTGAACGAAAATAAATGAATAAAGTAAAAAATTGCTAAAAGATTTTTCTTAAATGAATTTGAATTTGTATTCTAACAAAAAAGAAAATGTAGCGAACAATACAACATTAAAAATATACTTACAATCTACTTGATACCACAGCTTTGCGTTCCAAAACTTAAATGCAGAGGATTTTGTTCTAAGCCCGCTTAATTTTGTTCACGCTGCCATCTCTCTTTTTTGTTTTGAAAAACTTCTGTAGCACTAGTCGGGGCAAAATACTGGGGACCGGGGAACTGGTTTTTTGGCATAATCTTTCTTAATCGAAATCGATCGGTTCGAATTTCGAAGTCCACAGACACTCCGTTCTTCATTTTTCGCCTGAATCCGAGACATTGCGTGTTGAGTGGCGGTGCCGCGTTTTGTCCTATCACTGGAGCGGAGAAACGAAACTAATTTTAATATAATCATCCCCTTTAGTGGAAATCGGACCCACGGCGTGTCTTCGTCTTTCATTATATATATCTTAATCGTTAGATTATATTAAGAAAAATGTAACAAATCTGACGTCATATTATTTTAAAAAGAAATATATAAAACAAGAATTTTTTTTCTCTATAAGTAGGTATTACATACTCTATCACATATTCAAATGTAGGCAATCATAATCAGCGCAATTGTACTGTCGCTTCCGGGCTCCGGCAAGCATCCGACGCGCGACATCGAAATGTTACAGCTTTGATTAAAGGCAAATTCAATACTATAAAACAAATAATGGCCTTTAGCGATTAGTAATCATCTCTTAATTCTTTGTCATATAAAGATATCCCACCCCAAAACAAATGTATACAAACTCAAGAGAAACATTTTGCTTTGATGTATTCAATTTAAAGGAAATCGATATTTTTGTATTTTTTTTTATTTAGCGATAACTTGGTAAAATTTTTGATTAACGCAATTTTAACGATTATAAAATTAACGATTAACGATTATTAATAATTATAATAGCGAAAATAACACTATCTGTCTGTCTGACACTTCGTTACGGCCAAACCGCACAGCCCATTGTGATGAAATTTTATATTGATAGAATTCTCTGGCCTTGGAATAAACATAAACATTTTTTCTCCCATTATTTTAAGTATTTCCACAGATTTCATTGTTTTACAAAAAGGCCGCCGAAAATACGAAAAAGCTACGAGCTTGTCACTAGTTCCAAACAATTAGATTAAACAAAGTTGAAATGACCGAATTAGATTAAACAAAGTTTATGTTAAAATGAATAAAATGAATTGAAGAACGGGATCTCTCGACACTACGCTCTCTCTACCTTGCTATGCAGAAAAAAGAGAGAAAATAAAAAAAAAATACAGCTTAAATAGTATATTGTCTTTAATTAAATTATAATTAACATTTTTTTATATATTTATACGTTTTCTAAAAATGTCTTTTTCAATTTCCTAAGTGGGCGGATAACACTTAATAAATGTTACAAAAAAATTATAATCTATTTACATGTATGTTAATAGTGCAGGTCACAAACGGTTGACACTAGATTTAAGTACAAATATACTGTGGCTGATGTGGTGCACTAAAGCGGACATGAATTGTATGATTAATATTTGCGAATCACTCTTGGTTTCAGCTATAATACACTACTTACATACAAACACAGTAAATAATATTTATTGTTCGAGCTTTATTAAAATAGCTTTAGTGAAAGTTGTATTGTTTCCATTAAAATAAGCTCTTATTCCATTATTTACTATTAAATTATAAAATTAACACAATTATCGAATATAATCTACCGCAGGCAATAAAGCTAGTTTCCTAAAATAGATCTACGAGTATTAGGGAAGTCATCGTCTGAGGGTAAACAAGGTTGTGGGTTTGATTCTACTCGGAGGAATGATTATATTTAAATTATTTTCATTTCTTCGCTCTGATACAAGATAAAGCGTCGAGTTCCGCCACTTAACATACAATGTTTAGTGGTATATATATGTATATATATATATATAGATATTACATTTTTATGTTTCTAGTATGTGGATGTTGTCTTATACCCTTTACTAACTACCCACTAGTAACTTCTAACGTATCATATTTATAAAACTTATTGTTCTGAAACGGCTATCAGTATTACATAAACAAAATTGAATATAATTGTTAAAACCTCATAGACGCATACACTGCAAATAGTAGATAGTGTGTTGACTAAGTATTGAAGTGAAACGTAATTAAATTTCGTTCAATTATCGGCTAAAATTTTCGCTTAATAACATGCAAATACTAACTTCAGTATAAGTTCAGTAAGCATTCCGCCATTTGTTTTGCTGTTCAGCAATATCGTATTAAATTATTTTTAGAGCTTTATTAACGCAACTTATATGTATGTGGAGTTTAATTTTTTTGTATAGTTTAACTAATTTAATTTATTTTTTTAAGCTTCTCGCCCATTTAGAAATATTGCTCGACGAGTGGTGGAAAGCCGCACTTTCTGTTCAGATCGTCATACTTACGCCAGGGAGACGTCAATACTATAAACCTACAACTTAGACTCGAACCCCTACCATTCGTGTTCAGGTATATTCGTAAAAAGAAAACAAAAAACAATTACATTAAAGAAAAAGATAGCGGCACGAACGTATCGTTCTTCAAGAGTAAGCCTTTGAAAAACGTTCAGTAGCGCACTGAAACTATTTATCGTCTTTAACTGCTATAAAAATGTGGGCAACACACATTAGTATGACTGAAAGCGCGCGGGAAGCATCTGAAAGTGTTCGGAATAACACAATTTGTGAGGCTAGTAACAATATTTTGATGCACACAGCTTAACGACGTTCCCGTAATTACGGTTTCAAGACGAACTTCGATACTTGAAGAGTATTGTAGTAAATAATATACATAAGTAGAAATATCATATATTTTTGAATTGAATTTAACTATCTAACATAGAAAATTATTAAGTTCTTTGATTTTCACGATTATTACACATTTTGAAATGAAACTATTTTTAACCGGATTCGAAAATACATTTTAAAATACTGGCTAAAAATAGTTTCATTTCAAAATAGTAAATTATTTACAAAATATTTCTGTTATAGTTTTATGTGTCAATTTAATATCTAGGATTGATTTTCGTTCTACTCCAGTAGGTAAGTGTAAGACAAACATAATAGTTGTGTTGGTAAGGTAAGGTTATTGAAACACGACACATTTAGAAAACGTATAGAAATTTGAACGCAGCGGGATTTGAACCCGCGCCTCTTCAAAACTGTTCAAGCGCTCTGACCGCTAAGCCATGCGTTCTACATCCAGCTGCGTCAAAATTCGTATACGCATATTACAACTTATATTTGTTGTTAGTATCTCTGTAGAGAGATTTTTACAAATTTCTGCTACCCAAAGATTATTCTACGAACAATCGTTTGGCAAGAGAGAATCCTATTAATAGTGGTCGGTAGTGCTAATTATATATCCTAAATATATTAGTAAATTATGGCTTAGTAATATATTTAAATAAGATATATTATAAATGTCTAGGCGGAAAATCCACATGTTTATTTTAAATATTTATATTTCTGATGCACTAAAAGAATAATTCCAACACAAAATGCACACAAAATGTCAGCCTTCGTCACACTTTTAGCATTCAAAGTTGTCCCCTCTGTAACAATGACGGTTATTGATTTATGACAATTCCAGACTGACCAGAGTCACTCTACATATTGGTTTTTATAGAACGTTAGGCGTTTCGTTATAGGATTTACATTGAACTTTTTTTTATACAAAATTGGGTTTTGCAACGAGAAGTAACAGTACTTTTGCAGTAACAATTAAAATAGATGTATTGTAAAATTTTTGTTAAGTGCAATTTAACTCAAGCATCATGGCCATCGTATTACAGTGGGACAGTAAACTCGATTAGTTGTAGGTTCGATTCGCACACAGGCCCATGATTATAAACACAACGACCGGCACGCGGCTTCGCCTGCATAAACTACACGACTAAACTATTATGTTCGCTCGACCGCACGCGTTATATTTAAATCACAAACTTTTCTTAAATTTATAATTTAATTTGTTGTTAACTTATTAATTATGAACAAATTGGAATAAAATAAGCACTAAGTATTAAGGGAAATTTACCGTATTTTGGTACCGCTTGTGAGATAAGCGTGCACAGACAAACAGAAAGGAAAATCAAAAAAATTTGCTTTGGGTTCTATTACAGTGATAAATGCCTCCAATTATATTTTTTCTCATATATCTTCCATGTACAGACAGCGATCAGTTTATTATATGTTACATATAGAAGAATAGTTTACATACAACGAGTAATGAATATAATGTTTTTTTTTACATTGCACATCTATCACACGAAGAAGACGAAGCGTGGCGTAAAGTTCCGCTATTCAACAAGCAAGTCTCAATTTCAGGCGGAAATTGGAGAACGGAAAGTCTTGACAGTCCTTTCTCCATTTTACGCCTACTACTCTTTAGATTCTCTCTAAATACCCTGCTCGTGACCCAAATGCGCCAGTGTCGCACTGAGAATGTACCGGGAGTCGACAGAGTGACCTAAGCGCACTGGGGTCGCACCGAGAATGTACCGAGAGCAGACAGAGTGACCTCAGCGCACTGACAATGTACCGGGAGCAGACAGAGTGACTTCACTGTTCTGTTCTGAGTGAGCTATTATGACTATAGTAAAAATATTACCTCGGTATATACTATTCGAGACAATTTATATTAAATTCTAGATCATTTGCTAACCAAAACACTTGTGGTCCTGATTTCCCAATTTAGACAAAGCTATTACGAAATCAGGTTGGTCAGAGATTTACTCACCTTAATTTAACAAATCATCCGGGCGTGTTGAGCAGTTTCGCGGTATGCTGCCTATAATAGTTGTAAGAGGATTAAAGGAATTCATAGTTGCGTCCTATTGACTTTCCTTATTATAATACTAGCGACCAGCTCGCGGCCTCGCCCGCGTCTTATAGCTAGCTGTTTCATGTTTTCGACCATTTCCTACAATAATGAAATTCCTGCAAAGACTAAAAAGGCCCTCAAGTATATCTATATAAAGCTGTATCACAAAGGGTTAAGCGGTTTGGCCGTGATGACGTCTCACAGACAGACAGTTACTTTCTCATTTAAGTATGGATTCGTTATTCAAATAGGCTATTCCAAGCACTTTCGAATTGTCAATGAAGTTACATACTGACACAAGAAATACTACTACCATTGACAGAATAATATATTTAGCAATAGCATTATTATTAGGAAAATAATTCTCTGCGTCCAAATGTTTTTTATAAGAAACTAATGAATTGAAATCTGTGTTGTTTTTATTTGACAAACTTGAAAAACAGTTCTATGCAATTGACCAAATGCACGCGAAAATTATAGTTCGAAAGCCACGAGAAATAATGTTTTTATTTACAGTACATTGGATTCCTTGTTTTAAAAGGTCTGGCTTTTGTCACAGTATACAGAATATACTTGAACAAATACACGCTATCCAATTCATAGGGACTGCCGATAGAAGAAAAAACTTGCAACTTAGATTTGAAGTATTTAAATTTTTTATTTCATAACGTTTAAATTAAATTATCAACATCAATCTAGTTTTCGCGTCTATTGACATTCCGAACAAAAATGACAGAGATGTTAATATGGTTTTTTTTTTTAAATATATTAATTTATACTACAAATAAACTATTAAGATAATATATAACAATCGAAATCAAACGGTATTTGACCAATATACAGTATATACACAATAAAATTTTTCCAACTTCTTTTTTTTCTGCAATCCATTGCATTTTACCTGTAAGATATACATAGCACTAATGTCAAACAATACTCAATGCCTCGCTTTGTTTTAGGTACCACAAAAACGGATAAAAGAAAATATTTTAAATAAAATCATTACCACCAGTGGGAACCTCTACACGCAATGTCTCAAATAGAGAAGAGAATGAAATAAATAAAGAAGTAAGGAGATATATATATATATATGTTTATATATTATTTATTGCACTTAAAAAAACAATACAATTGACATTACACAAATTAAGTTAGCAAAGGTGGACTTATTTCAAAAATAGATTTCTTCCAGCCAACCTGTGGAAGTGGGTGGAGGCAATAGAGCGGGATAGCAATACTGTGCAATAAATAAACACAATTAAATTTTAAGCGAAACATATTACTTACATAAAATATATGTATAAATACACATATAATATATTCGAATACATATATATGTATTGTATGTGTATTTATATAATATATACACAATAATAAATCAAAAATATGACTAATATAGTCATTTTATGGTTCTATCTGGCTTCCAATTCATTTAGACTACCAAAAGTACTAAATAAATACTAATATAGGACAGTATATTTTATATTTAACAATCAGTATTGCACCTTACAATCAAGGAGATCATATTCTCTTTAGAATTAAATTTAATTGTAATTAGTTTTAAATTAAATCTGTAGCTAACGTAAAGTAAGTATACTTTATAGTAATTTGTACTTTAAACGTCCGGAAATTAGAATATTCTCGGTTCAACCTGAATTGGCTGCTTCTTAGCTACATCATATACAATGGTGCATACGTAAAAATACATACATATAAGCTTTAATTAGTCTCGTTATACACATATAAGAGTTAGACCAGTTCTGCCGTTTCGCAAAGCTTTTAAAGTCTAACTACAAAGTTCCATTGAAATCCATTGTGGTGAGTTTTTCACGTAGTTTATGCATATATGCGTATATATTTGAAAACAGATTTGTATTATTTGTTAAAAGGCTTGCGAATTCTATATTAAGATAATATAAAACAGTTAAAAAGTGTCTGTACATTGAATATAATATTTACGAAAAAAACATTAAGGAAGATGAAAAACAGTAATATAATCTATACATATAAAAAAATATAACTGACCGGTGTCTGTAGATGGAATATATATGGGGAAAAAATATGTATATTTACAATATATATGTAACAATTTATATTACATATTTAAGCAAAGTTTGTAATTTAAGTGGGCGGGTGAAAAAACGGAATAGTAGCAATAGTCGCGTAGTTTACTCTGGCGAGGCCGCGAGCATGTCGCTAGTATCCACCTAATAAATATATTATATAATATTTAAAGCTTTTCTGTTTGTCTTTTGATATGCGCACATCTTCGTAGTAAGTGGACGGAATTTATGACTTTTTTTAATAGTATAGCTTGTAAGCTACAGCGCCGGTCATGCTAAACTAGAACAAAATAAGTAAATTCCCTCTTAACAAAAACTATTCTACGTGATATGCATTCTCCCTTGACCTACATAGTAAATAAAAATCTGGAAAATGTGATGGAAATGATAGACCAGCTAAACTATATATGTGGCGGATGAGCAAAAGTTGATCAGTGTGGTCATTGTTTTCATTCAAGTCCCCGCAAACAGAGTTGCGGGCATCATCTAGTGTAATATATTAACACATTTATTAAAGGTATAAAATATATTCACATACATATAATGTTTTAATTAAATTTAATTTAAAATTATAATAGTTTAAGGGATAGATAAAGTAAAAGCGTTCTAAGCCCTAGTCTGTTACCTTACCTATAGAAGTCAAAATATTCAAAGTTTTAACACAATCAGTTTAAGGCTAACGTTGTAAATTTAATAACAGAATGTTCAAATTACTTCAAACAAAACTCCTTGATTTTTTTTTTTTTTTTTTTTTTTTTTTTTTTTTTCGATACTGATTTAATGCTGTTGATCAATTGATCTTTACAGCGACACTGGGGGGGTGAGGGAAGAGGGTACTCTGTCCCTGCGAAATACAAGCACTCCGTGGCTGCTTGAGCGTAGGTCAAAGACCGCAAGGGCGCCCCCGTCGTTGCGTCGTCGACGGGCGGGGGAGGGAGAGAAAAAAAAAAAAAAAAAAAAAACTTCTTGACATTATAATCTAAATTTAAAGAAATCGGTAACTATGAAATACACTCATCTTTACTATGCATCACCCAGGTAACTGCATCACTTTTAATTTAAATAAAATCATTTCCTCGATTAGAATCGAACTCATAATCGAAACGTTTACAATGACTCATCTATATAGTGTAATGTGATTATCATAAATAAGAAATTTAAAGACGAATGCTAGCAATAAACGGAGATTTCATTTTAAAGTTAGTAGTGAAGTGTATAATTTGCAAAGTTTGGCAACACTCGCGGCGGAAAAATGTAGCCGTTATTCCTGAAAGTAAAAAGAAAACACTTGGGGGTTGGGCAGAAAAAGAAGACGTAAAATAGTATTTTGTGCTTGTAAGCTACATTTATGGAGGCTGTATTTAGTTTTTGACTTTGCTTTATGAATGTTTGGGTTAGTTCAAATTTTTTCCGCCATCATTATTATAAGTTTACAAGCGTACTATTTGTTTTTTTTCTTCATCAACTGCTATTATTTAACTTTTAAGTAATTTTTAAATTGATTGACTTTAATAAATCTGATGAACATTTATTAGCAGAATCTGAACTTATTAGGACATCGTGGGTCAGGGACTGACTGCAAGCGAGTTTCGTTGTTGGTTCGATCCCCACTCGCAGGAACGGTTATATTTAAATTATTTTCTCTCTCTTGTGATAAGAAAAAGCGAGTGTTATATATTTGTTAAAACTATAAATGTACGCGATTAATTCAGTTAAAATAGTTTAATTAAAATAATCATCTTACTCAAAGTTCCGTGTTTGTACGTTAGTTTAACTGGATCAGATCATTCAGAAAAAACCCGTATTATCTATTTAAAGCTAGTTTGAACTCATTTTTAACAAAAACTTTTAGTAAAAACTAGTTGTAACTAGTGAAAACGCGTTTGTATATATGTTACTTATATTACACTCATATGAGTGTACACTCATATAAGGGTATAAATTTGGATGAATTGTATATACCTATATAGGTATATACAATTCATCCAAATTTAAACCCTTTTCATAAAAAATATAATACATATAAAAAGAAAAAAAAAACGGAAAATTAAGCTTACTTGAAAACTTATGTTAGTACAAATACAGAAAAGTAATATTTTTGTAAAATATGAAAAGACCTACGTTATAATATGTCACAGTTTCATACCTACGGACTAAGCAAATTCGGGCGAGCTTCAACGACCGTCGTCGTAATGAATGTGAAATTCAGATAAATACACGATCCCCGCTTGATTCGTGAATCCCGCTACACCATATTGTGTCGCAAAATTAAAATGTACTAAATATTATTCTAAGTTAAAACTTTACTTGAATTATACCACGTTAATACCTTTCTACAATTCTTTACTCATTTTCTATTTTTTATTTACATTGGGTTACTTTACATAAATAGCGGTGTTTACTTCGTAGTTTGTGCAGGTATAAATCAACTATGTATGATTAGTTTGAGTCTGATTGAGCATGCAAAGAATCTGTTATAATCAATATAATCATTGAATAGAAAAATTAAAAATATTTGGCCCACGTTTTACGAAAATGTGAAGGAATATGAAATTTGGCACAGTTAAAGTTTTTTGGAAAAGAAGTGCCATAAGGCAATATTTTTTAATATAGACATATAGACAGCGATGTTTAAAATGCGCGTTTATTTTACGCGTCGATGAGTCTATTAGCTATGAAATAGTTAATTTGGTTCAGTTCTTTGGTTATGGCGATTCGAACGTGCAAGTGGAGTACTTATCACTTCGCCAATGTCACGTTGATCAATTACTTATTGATTGATAGAACTCTCATATAAAAAGTCACTAGTAATTCATAATTTAAATAAAAAAAAATAACAATGAAAAACACACGTTTCAAGCAATAAATAACACAAATAACGTTACAAAAGCATACATACATTAACACCAATCTTTTTGGAATATTCATCGACACTCAAAACTGTTTATCGCCTATCAATGCTATAAAAATGTCGGAAACACAAATTCTTAAGCCTGAAAGAAGGCACGCGAGACGCATTTGAATGTGACGTAAAAATAAATAGTTTCAGCTTTCTTTACTATTTATTGTTTAAATATATATTAGTATTTATTTTAGTTTAGATAACTTAGATAGTACACTATAGTTTAATTACTCTTAACGAAATAAATGTCAAATCTTTAAATAAGTGAAACATTAAATAAAAGTATCCATAATCATAGAAAGGTACTCGTGCAATTCTAAAATAAAAGTAGCCCAAGAAACTCCTTATTAAATCAGCTCTCTGCCAGTAAGTTATGTCAAAATTATTTCAGCCGTTCCAGAGATTAGCCGGAACAAACAATCAGACAAACAAACAGATAAAAATTGAAAAAGATGTTATGTTGGTATATGTATGTACCATACATATACATTTAGTATTACTAACAGATACCCCAATTTTATTTATTTCTATTTGTAGATAATCATATCAGTGTATCATAATTGTAGATATTACCAGAAATGTATGAAATATCGGAATTATATACAATTCCTAGAAAAATATATATAATATGGAGTACACTTAATAAATAAGTAAAATTAAGATGATACTGTAGAATTAATTAGTCTAAAGTATTTTAAATATGCCTTTGGCGATATTTGCTTCTTACTGTCAAAGGTAGTTTTTACCCAACTGGTTTTAACTGGTTAAAAATAGAATAAACTAGTTTACTGCGCCATGGCTTGGCTTTTCTGTTTAGATTGTTAAGTTAGCCTTTTTTACACAATATATACTAGTGACTATACAAAAAATAAATTAAATCACATTATAGATTTCCTAATAATTGTAAATAATCCCATTTTTTCATATATTTCCTCAATAAATCATAAACACAAATGTAAACACACTGTTATAAAAAATAATATTTTAGAATATTTCCCACGATAAATCTATAAAGTCACGCAACTATTTCAGAGATAAATTGTATATGAAATTCAATTGTACCCTCACCAAATCTTACAAAGAGTGCAAAACAAGTTTTCGAGCGGCCCTTTTAGCGGTATTTTGGCCCTGTTTGCAAATTACCTTACAACAGTCGATCATTGTACCTAAATTGAATAAAATCACAATGAGAATTGGGTTTTAGAATCACAGCATGTATCGAAACTCACTATTATTGTAACATTACAAGGTGGACAAAAATATGATTTTTTACAGTTCAAGCGATTTAAAAAAAACTGGTTATAGTACATAAAATCTGTTTATTTAATATGATAGTAAAATGAAATGAAAATGTTATATATAAAAACATATATAATTCAAATGTAATCCTTGATTATTTTGACACTGCTGCAGCTTAGAGCGGAAATTTGCTCTTATTACAAGAAACGTTACGTATATGTATTTAATATCAAAATTAAAAAGATTTGGTGCATGGATGAAGATATGGAGGAATAATAGCTTCAATTATTTTAAAAAAAAATTTGGTGCATGGATGAAGATATGGAGGAATAATAGCTTCAATTATTTTAAATATATAAAAATGTCTCCATACTGCTCACAAATAATGAGGTTAAAGTTTATATAGTATACATAATGGGTTTATAAATTTGACAATCAGAATTAAAGGTCTTAACTACATAACAGTAAATTTAGTATATTTTTAGCAGCTTCACGCTATTTCCGGTATAGTACCTAGTGTTAAGATACCAAGTTCACCACTTTCCGTCCGAATCCGAGATTGCGTGTTTAGTGGTGGAACTAAATGCCGTGCCGTGTCTTTTCACTAGAAAGGAGAAATAAAAATATTTGAAATATAAACATTCTCCCGAGTGGGAATCGAACCCACAATCCACAACCACAGGCAGACGCTGTCACAATGTGTCACGTATAGACAAAAATAGTATAATAACGAAAGCGATAATTATCGTTAAGAAAGTAAAATAAATTATATTTGTTTTAAGTAAAAAACTAAGTTACTTATTTTATTCATGATTTTATTATAGATATTACATTACAAAGAAAAAAATACTAAGTCTTGCCATAATTATTGTACTCTACATTTATTACTATTACAATTAATGTGTTCGTTAAATAAAATTAAAAAACCTTAAAAATATATAAGCTTATTCGAAGTGGTCTTTATGGGCTGCAAAACAGTCCTTTAAACGTTGCGGGAAGTTATCAATAGGAGGCAGGTTATTTGAGGGCAATATTATATTGTATTAATTATTTTACTCATTAGATAAGTAAGTGTACTTCTACCAAGAAGTATTTATATATACTGTAAGCAAGATACTTAAATAAACATCGACGTGAATTGTTGAATAAATATTAGTTATGCTATTACAAGTACAAGAAGCACGAGCGTACGAGAAGCTCTAGCATGTCGCAATGAAGCTCTTCTATGTTATCTAGTTTGTTATACAAATTAAACAGCATTGCACTTTTATTTTCTTAACAGAATAGACAATACTTGTTTTAGGTACAACAATCGTTTAGATTCTTTGTTGTGGATCGTACAATGTTTCCGAAAATAATTGGCCTCAAATTATTGTTCACGTAAATAATTTACTTTGTAATGAAATAAGATATAAGTTTGATTATTACATTTACATTTATTTATTTAATAATGCTAATAATTGTAATTTAAAAATGTCAATAATTGTAATTTAAAGTAGTCAAATGTCTTTTTCAAATTGTAGTTTTTACTTAGTAGTGTTTAGCTGTGAAGTATTAATATTTGATCGATCATTCTAGAACACAAAGAAGTTGAAGTTGAAGTTTTAAATATGAAATGTATGTATTTGAGTAATGAAATTTGAGGAATGTACATTACAGATATAATAAATATGTTAATTTTCACTTAAGGTTGAAGTCGTGTGCGTGCGTGTGTGTGTGTGAGTATGTTGTGTAGAGTAACGAAACTCAACGTAGCGCTTTGAGGTCAGAAGCGAGGAAATAAAAATAATTTATATGTCATCAACAATTTAAGTATCAGTCGTACCACAATACATTTTCCCACCGTGCCCTACGCGTAAACTTATTTACAAATATAAATTAATACAAATATCTTTAAATTTCTTATTTAACAACTTATTTAAGTTTAACATATCCTCATAAAATAACGTCTATATACTATATGTAGGTATATAGGCAGCACAAATAAATTCGTTTACGAAAGCCGTTTGCATTATCGTTTCAAAGTGATCCCTTAAAGAAATCGGCAGAACGAGTTGCCTATAATCCGATTAAAATGAATTCTGCAATGAAAAACGTGTAGCACGTAGATTGTGTTAGAAATATGTTATAAAGATGCAAATTCACTTATTTTTTTTTTTTTGCATATAGTTTGTGTGCAATAATTACAGTGTCCAATTCTAGCACAGTGTTAGATTTATTGGTATGTATATTCTACATATGTTTTTAAATATTTACTCTAAAATTTTACGTATTGTCCATCGTGGCACACTGTTGCAGCCTTTGTACACGCATTGGTTGTGGATTAGATTCCCATTCGGGGGATTGGTTATATTTAAATTATTTATATTTTTATTTCTCAGCTCTGGTTACAAGACAAACTGCGGCGTTTAATTAAGATGGAAATTGGAGAATGGAGCGTCTTGACACTAGGCACCTATTCCCTAAATACACTGTTAAGAGGCAAAAAGCGTAAAATCTGAAAAAGAAATGAAAGGTTTTATTGATGACTTGACTTTATTGATTTTTACAGATGTGCTGCTTTATATAAGCATAATTTATTGCACTGATTAACCATTTTAATGATATTTTATAAACACTGATGATTATTTAAAAATAACGTTAAAATAAAATTAACGTTATTTTTTAACGTTATTAAAATTAACGTTAGTGTTTGTTGTGTTTGTGATCCAAATGAATAAATAAATCATGTAAAAATAAGAAAACGCCTTGACTTTTGAAGGCTCTGGTCTGCTACTCAATATTTAAGTCTTATTGTATTCTTTTCACAGCTTTGTGTTCACGACTTTGGAACCGTGAGCACTTTTGTAATATGTAATAACTACACTAATGTAAAATGGATGATTGCCAATATAAACTCATTTTGTCACACTGTTATGCGATCGATCAAATATAATTCTTATTATATAGTTTACTAAATTACATAAAATATACGTTATCAGACTAAAACTAACTTAATAAATAACAAAGTTTACCTTTTTTTGTTATATTATATTTATTTCGCCTGCAAACCTGCAACTTTTTTCGAAACAGATGTTTTGCAAATACATACTCATTATTAAGTTCTTTCATATTATGATTGGCGAAATATCCAGATGATTTTTACTTGTGATAAGTTCTAAATATTTTTGAATAGTTAAAAACTTAATTATTATTTCAAAACGTTACAGTTTGAGTATATTTCTGCTAAAAAATGCTCTAATATTTACGAGAAAAGTTCTTGGAGATCGTCTAAACACTAATAACACTAAAGTCTGCATCCGCATATGTGGTGTTGTACCGCGCGCCTTTTAAAATGTTTTCTGCAAATTCATCTTTCATCAAATGTGCTGATAAAATGAAAGAAAATAAAAACTTGTATAATATAATATAATATAATATAAAATTTCATTTCAATTTCAAGTTCTTTCAAGTCCTTTCACTCGGAGAAGGGTTATTTCTATTTCTATAAGACAGGGACTGTGCCACTACTCATTGTAATGTCGGTGTCTATTTTATTTTTGGTTACTTAGCATTTCCGCTGTTGAGCTCCAATTTCAAATACTAAACATCTTGTTAATGGAACCTTACGAAATGTTAACCTCACGCTTAAGATAAGAAAATATTTAGAAACGTGAAAAAATATTATTGTAGCAATATTTGAACACGCACCTCTACGAATCATCTTTCGAATACAACTATTATTCCATACGCAGTTATCGATATAAATCGAAAATTATATATTTAATTATTTTTACTTAGTTTCATGACTAAATATTGACTGATTATATTCCGGATATTTTAAAGTATGTAATGTATTGTACCATAACAGGTTTTTTTAAAACGTAATCGTTGAAGAGCTAAAGGCTTTTATACAGTTTGTTATGATATATAAAACGTACAATACTAAATTTGGATATCGATAGGTGGATTAGAGATTATTGAAGAGATAGATAGCAATCCAATTTAGTTTTTAACGGGAAATTGAACATATAATAATATCGGTGCAGTTAATCAAGATTATTATATGTGTTTATTATATTTTTCAATATTACATGAGTTACAATTAAAAGTAAGAAAAACAGACTTCATTAAATATAGTACTAATAGAACATAGGTTTGACCCTAGACAACTTAAAATTCTAATCCATTTTAATATTATAAATGCAAAAGTAACTGTCTGTCTGTCTGTCTGTGACGTCATCACGGCCAAACCGCTGAACTGATTGTGATGAATTTTTACATAAAGATCTTGGCATGAACATAAGCTTTTCTTGCTACTTCTTTTTTTTTTTTTTGCTCATTGTTTTTAGTGTATCCAGTAGTTTAATTTTACAAAAGACTGCCGTATACGAAACAGCTTTTTTAGTTCACGCGGGAAGTAGAAGCCGAAAGCGGGGCGCTAGTGTGGTATAAATGAGTAAGCCAAATTGTGATTTAAATATCTAATATCAAAACTAAAACTCTCTTTGAAATAGAAACGCTACGTTTAATAATCCCTTGAAATTTTCACGTGTCATGTTCACCAAAGGTGTTCACAAAAGTCAAATACATCTGCAGTAAAAAAAATAACAGTGTTCATATCTAATTTTGAATCGTCTACGGTTTTTTAAAATATATTCAATGTACAGTAAAATGGCCGGCTGCAGCCATAAAAGCAGCAATATAGCGGCTTAGTGTAGTATACGACCTATTTTATCTAAGTGTTGTATTTCCGACATAGTTAAATGCTTTTAAAAGTATATCCATTACTTGAGCTTGAAGCGAGGAAGCAGAAATAATATAACTTCGCAACTTTTAACTTCACTATTTGACTTTTAAGTTATATGTACGTAAATGGATAAACAAATTTACACACACACTGTATGCCTCATAGCTTGGCAGGCAGTGAGAACCTAGTATCTTGACACTCTGTTCTCCGCTTTTCGCCATAGCGCACAAATAAACATAATCATTCAAACGAGTGGGGACGAACGAGTCAACAACCATCGCGGTTACTATAGTATGTAATTTAATAATTACACATTAAAATTAAATTATTTTAATTTTGCGCGTCGTTGCGTGTTGTCTATAGGTGTCCTACTAGATTTTTTTAATACTTCAATTCCACCATTTCTCAGGCTTACTATGACAAAGTACGGCGTTGGGTTCCGCCACCTGATATGCATTGTCTCTTAAATGAGGAATAAAACCACATCCATCGTGTATATACCAGACAATTTCCTTTAGCTTCACGTCTTGCTTTAGCTTCACGCTTCTACTTAAAAAAATTACACACACACTGTATGCCTCATAGCTTGGCAGGCAGTAAGAACCTAGTGTCAAGGCACTCCGTTCTCCACTTTCCGCCCAAAATTGAGACATTACTTGCTGTTGATAGGCGAAACTCAACGCCGCTCTTTGTCTTAGGTACCAGAGCGGAGAAATAAAAATATTTTTTATCATTATTTTTATATAATCATTTTTTATACATAATCATTGCGGATAAATGAAAATCATGAAATTATAATCTTGATTCCTCCGAGTGGGAATCGAAATCACAACCAATCGCGTTTACAGTCAGACGCTGTCTCAACTCGCCTCGATGGTCTCATAGATATATTTTCAAATTTTTTTAATTTATCTACTAAAGAAAGAAAATGTGCATTTACATTTTCACACTTGCTGTAAACAAGTCAATAAATACCTAAAAATTATATTACATAATATATAATATTGAAATATATACTAAATCTATAGAAGACTTTGTCAGAACAGCGACTATTCATAAGATTTCCAAGATTGTGTACGCGTAATTAGTTCGACAGAAGACAATTGTTCTCTGTTATAGGTGACGAATGTCACATTCATATGCATCATAGCATCTCGCTATTGAAACACACAATTAATGTTACATAATATAATATTAATGGTATAGAATATTAAACATAGGCGCCAAAATGATGCTGGCGATAGCGTGGCAGTCACCTCGATTATTATAGGTTCGATTCCCAGTCGAGGGAATGATAATTATATTTTATTTTATCACTCTGGTTGGACAACGCTTGCAGAGAGTGTAGAATAAATAATCTTGGCTCTAGATCTACCTACTTCCTATGTCTACTAATATACATATGTATGTGTATAATTCAGTATTGTAATTATCTATTATAGCCAAGTTTCATGTAGTAAATATTTATTAATGAAGAAGTTAGTCATTTGAAAAACATATTTTTAGAAAACGTATAAAAGTTTGAATTCAACGGGATTCGAACCCGCGGATCTTGGAAACCGTCCAATTCGCTAAGCCATCTTATACGCTTATTACATCTTATTTTTGTTGTTAGCATCTCTGTAGAGAGATTTGGACATACATTCTTTCACCAAACAAGACATTCCTTCAGTAACACTCAAATGTCAATGTTTAGTGACTCTATTGCTGATATCTGATACAAGTGGCACCTGACCAAGTTCAAAAGTCGATTTTGTCAAAGGACTGCTACGAGTGACTCTGTATTCGAACTGATATGCAAACCAGCACCTTATAACGATCTCACAAATAATTCCACAACACATCAAGAATCACAAATTTAATATAATTTAATGTAAACAACCGTGACAAGTACCTTTGTTAAATATTATACACAGCTTTAATTAAACACAAATGTAACAGCTAATTATAGCTATCGTTGATGGTTTGTCGTAAGGCATTGTAAGTATACGTGAACTGTACCGTTTTGTCCCGGAGGCTTCAAAATTAAGCAAGGTCCACTCCATTATCTTTTTTTTTCATTGGATCGATATAAATGGGAGATAGTTAAACTCGCCCACAGTGATTTCAACGCAATGTTTATGATACTTTAAATTAATATAAGCCATTATTAACCATTTAAATTTAAAATGGTTGTAACTTTTTTAAATTATAAACCGATTACAATGAAATAAACACTAATTTTTAAGGGAAGCTTACCAAAATACAATAGTGAAAACTGCATTTAAATTTATCGGTTAAGCCATTTCTGACAAACTCACAGACAAACAAACAGAAAAATAATCATTGTTTTGGCTATTATACTCATAATATAAAAATATTTTTTTTAATAATCCCCAATAATATATTTTTTTATATATCTTTTATGTACCGACAGTGATCAGTTACACTTTTATTATATGGATAGTTGTTGTAAATGAATATATAAACAAAAAGGCAACCCTATTTGATCCTACAGTATTACAAAACAATCGAATTTAATATATTTTTTTAAATAAAATAACTGTTTAGGACACATTCTACATAAATATATATATTTTCATATTTTATAGAAATAAATAAAATAGGAAAGGAGCCTTTGGCGTGGAAGATTGCCAGCCAGGCATCTACTTCTGCGATTTATTGACAGGATAAAAATCCAGCGAAAACGCAGGAGCGAGTTTCTAAAATCTAGATCCCAATGAATACGTTATACACTAACTTCTGTTTACTCGGACCTGCAACGGACTGGTGGAAATATCCGTGTAACAGAAGTTGTTAATGTTCTACCAGGTCACCAAATTTATGGACCGAAAACTCGTTTAACATCAGAGGCAATACAACTGTATCCAACTAATTTATTAGTAAAATCACAAAGATTAAAAAAAATATTGATTTCTTTATTGTTGTTATTTTTGTAGTAAAATCTAGGAATATTCAAGTAATAATTTACATTTTCAAGAAAATTTTAGTTGAGTTGATGAGAAGTAATTCACTTAAAGGAAAGTAATATGATTTTTTAATTTTCTAAATATATTATTGTTTAAATAGAATAAAAATGAATATATTTGTAGTTTTATTTGCTTTTACGAAACTAACTATTCGTGTCTGAATGTAAATGTCCAACACTTTATAAAAGTACCTCACCTTAGGTTAGATTAGTATGAATTCCAAATTAAGATGATGACTCACCTATCTTTCATTTGATATCTAATACTATAAATCAATTGTTTTTAATTAATCTGTGATAAATATAAACAATCAGCTCTAATTCAAACGATATATCGAGTTGAAAAAAATAATAATGTTAAAACCGTACGAAGGGGAAAGTGGGCATCCACTATTTGCTGCTTACTGATTGTTAATCAGCCAATAAACAAAGTTTCATATTTGTAACATTAAAAATGAAGTATTTCCACACAGACTTACAATCCCACTTATTTTCTAATTAAGTTTGTAGAAATATACTCGTAACAACCAAAATTGTATTCCTCAAACATGAAAAAATATACCAACACTATAGAAATATTATTATAATGGCGCACAAACATTAACATTACGGAAATCGTTAACCCACTGCATTAAGCTTTAAGCTAAGGAAAGTTAACTCATTTCCTTTGGTCTCCTTTTGTTGCATGCCCTTTGCCGTCACGTCGTGGGTTTCCGCAGCAACATTTGGCCGGTCTTTTACGCCTTAATTACTTATTCTATTATTATTTTAGTAAATAAAAATTTAATTTTATGAATAATTATAATTATATAGTTAAAAAAACACTATGTTTTATAATCGTAAGACTTATACATAAATATTATATAGCAAATATTTAAAACGTATGTATTTATAGTTAGTATATGTGGTGGTTGTGGGTTTGATTCCCACTTGAGGGGATAATTATATTCAAATTGTTTTAATTTCTCCGCTCTGGTGACAAGACACAGAGTAGTGTTCTGCCACTCAACGCAATCGGGCGGATAGTGGTGAACGGAGCGTCCTGGCACCAGTTTTTCTCTGCCTATCCTGTAACTACATGCTTTAAATTTTTTACCACGCAGTAAAAGCGTAAAGCTGGATTTTTTTTTAGTAGATTATAAATATTAAAGTCGAAAGTCGACCTATTGTTATGACACACTTGAGCTATTAATTAAGCTTTAGGTACTTAAATAACTTTAAACTTTTCTTATTACAATCATAATGGAATAGCAAAGCCAAAGTATCTAACAAGCAAAACGAAAACTTGCCAAAAGCCTCATTATATATATATTACTGAACTTTTCACTCTTACACATGGAAATACATTTATCATTTGATAGGATGCAGTCGATTAAGGTACTTACTTACTACTAACTTACTATTTACCATTTAAGCCTTATAAATACCATTTCGTAGTGATTTTTTACAATAGTTCAAAATAAACATATCAAAAGTATTGCAATTTATGAGATATTCGACTGGTGAAGTTAAAATTGCAATGGTATATTATTGTTTTAAGTATCAAACAATAATACAATACGATTTGGATTGAATTTTTCTCTTGCATAATACTTCTGAAAAAGGGAACATAATGCTAGTTTTTAATGTTCTGAAAGTGTTATGAAAGTAAATAATACAATCCACTGTATACTAATATTCAAATAATAGATTAGTGGTGTCCATCCTTTGAATTGTGATGTAATTGGCTGGCAATTAATCTCATCTAAGTAATATTGTGAAATAGCATCAATGTTTCAAGAACAAAACATTACCAAGAAAATTGATCAATGTTACACGATTCAAATGCTGAGCATATTATTTACAATAAGCTACAACTCCATCGCGAACAATAAATCATTTCAATCATCTCGACTGCCTACGTAAATAAGGATTCTGCACTTCGATTTACACCGTCAACAATTCATATTGCGCAAGGTTCTTTTGTAATGTTGATATTTTCTTCATAAAATATAAATGGAAAAATTCAATAGAATATTTTTTTACATTTTTAAAGTGTTATGCGCACACTTAGGAAATTGAACAAGACATATTTAGAAAATGTATAAAAATTAGAACGCAGCTGGATTTGAACCTGCGCCTATTGATAACCATTCAAGCGCTCTGACCGCTAAGCCATGCGTTGTACATACAGCTACGTCGAAATTCTTATACGCTTATTACAACTTATATTTCTTATTAGCATCTCTGTAGAGAGATTTTTACAAATTTCTGCTACCTAAAGATTATTCTACGAACAATCGTTTGGCAAGAGAGAATGCTATTATTAAATATTTTTTCAACATTATTTAAAGTGTTATTCGTACACTTAGGAAATTGCAAAAGATATATTTAGAAAGCGTATAAAAATTTCGATTTCTAAATATGTCTTTTTCAATAGTATAGCTTTAATTTATTTTTAAATTATTCCCTAACTCATTTATAATCATAACAATGTGGCATCTGCGACCATTATGTGCTCTTTACAATATGCTGTCATTTATTTAAAGTCACACCTTTTTATAAAAGAAAAGTTTTTTATAAAAGAACTTACTACTTCTAATTGTTAGAATTTATAGTTGTTATTCTATAAATATTATACGACCATACTTGTTAATTATTAGTTACTGTCATTTTTGCTATCAACCCTTTTTATTTTAAGCATTTTGATTATGAAGTGTTTGTAGTTGTTAGTCAGTCGAGTCTAGATAGATACATTGTAGAAAACAAAGTAATAAAGTCTAAAATAAATTTTTTACTTTTACTCTGAGCATAATATTTTTGAGTTTAAGTATCATTTCGGTAATTGTTTCTTTTTATAAATTTTTTCTTCTAAGTGCTAGGATATTTCTATGATTTGTAAATATTTAATATTTAAAAATCTAAGCTTCAACATAACTTCAATCAATGAAATCACAAAAGTTAAAAACTACCTGACACACGTAGAGACGTACGTAAGTATCTTCATTTAGGGAACGATCCCAAGCGGTCCGCAATCAGCTTGGTAAACAAAATTGATTACACGAAAGGAAAGCGAAAACGTTTCGTGGAAGCGATCCAACAGTGTGTTTGACAATTCAGTTAAATAACTTTTGGTTGTAATTATTTTTTTTGTTGTAATTAAATGACAATATAGCCCCACTTGGTTTAGTGGAAAAAATTATATTATATGTAGTATTATGTAAAAAAAACACTTGTTTTTCGCTATATAAGTGATAAGGCTTCTTTCTTTCTGTGTCTTTACTTTGTGTGTACTATAAAAAGTAATTATTATTATCAACACATCATTTCCTTATTAAACAAAGCTCTTAGTTGCATTCGATCATACAAGTATTTAGGAAAAAAGTCATCGACTGCTAAAAAAATGTTTTATATATAAGTATTACTATTACAACTTTTTTGAAGTAAGACAAAATAAAGTGAAGCAATCGAGGAGCCTTAATGAAAGGCGATTATTCTCGATCCGATTGCTACGAATCTCTCAGAAATAGTCAAGAGCAAAAAATCTTAGGATATAAATTTAGTTCGCTGAAAACGAATAGCACAAATTCGTTTCGTTTTTTTCTTTATTGTCCTTGAGAATTGTATTCAATGGCTTTCATTAATATTGTAACGTATTAAATTTGATTCAATAAGTTACTATGTAAATGTAAAATCAAATATAAAAAATATATTCACATTACGTAATAAAAGGTTACATTAATAACCAGATTTTAGTTTCTTCAGATAATGTTAAGATTTACATTTGTACTGAGCTGACAAGTTCCCGCCAAGTAAGAAATACAAAAAGGCTGACAAAGCATGAGGAAACTGAGCGCTACGTAGCTACGAGAGCGTTTGTAGAAGCACTTGTCACTCCATTCGCAAGATCGTGAGACAGCGAGATACGTGAATGTATGAAAAACCTTTCACTGAAATCATTTTATATACAAAATTAATTTATCTTATCTTGTTTTCCTGTTGTGCGCGACTGGTAGTGGGTTTGATTATCACTCGAGGAACTGATTATATTTAAAATATTTTAATTTCTCCGCTATGTTATATAAGACAAAGCGTTGCGTTGAGTTCCGCCACTTAACACGCAATGTTTAGATTTATGGCGGAAGCTAGGTTCTCTCGGAGTACCGTGCTATGTGGAAAAAGTCGTAAAGCTACAAAAAATTGTTCAACAATCAACTGGATAGCGTAAATTGATTATATTGAATATGCAGTAAAAATCTCAATCCATTGTTTTTGTTCCTATATGTGCTTAAATTTAATAAATAATTAAAAATTTCAATCAACACTACGTTTAACCAAATCACACTATATTTTTTTATTTCTCGCAAATTGAAAGCTTACTGTTTGAAATTTTGATTTCAAATACGTATACGATTTGCCAGTAACAAATTCCTTGATTGCATGATTTAAAGATAATTTTAATTATTAAAGAATATTATTTTTAATGTGGAGAAAGCGGAGAACGGAGTGTCATGAGACGAGGTTCCCTCTGTCTACCTTGCTTTGCAGGATAAAACGTGAGGCCGCAAAAAATTACAAAATTCTAAAAGTTTTATATTTACCCAATTAGAAAAATTAATAATCAAAATATTTATATATTCATATTTTAATTTTATTTTTTAAGAGTACGTCGTATTTAGTCAAATATATAAGCCGAGCCATACAAATGAACAGACGTGTCGGTAGAAGACACCCAACTAAGAGTTCTTAAAGGAAATTAGTTAACTTTCCTCAGTCGACGAACTAATTTGCAGGGTCAACAGAAAGTTTAAGATCATTCTCTATATAATTACTCTTTAGATTTCTAAGTAGCTAAATCTCTAAAAACACTCGAGTACAATTTTATATTTTTATACTTATAATTTTACGCTTATAAGCGTTAAAAAACTTAGGCCATAATAAATGCAAAAGTAACTCTGTCAGTCTGTCTGTGACGTCATAACGGCCAAGCCGTGAAACCGATGTGATTAAAATTTATATAAAGATATTCGAGGGTGTTGGGATGAACATAGGCTACTTCATTTCACAATATTTTTTCGAGGAATATCATTGTTTTACTAAAAAGCCGCCGAAAATGCAAAACAGCTATGGTTCACGCGGGCGAAGCCGCGGGCAGGTCGCTAAGATATATATTTAACGACATTATTCTAGAAAGCATTGAAACTCGTGGCGCGTCTGGGGTATGGTATTGGTACTGATTGTTTACACGGTAAGTTTGATTGTGGGTTCAATTCTCAATCTTAAATGAATAATAATTATTAGTTTTTTTTTATTTTCCTTCTTTAGTAAGACTCTAACTACCCTGCTAATTTGTAAGACGGAAAAGCTAAGAGAAATATTAAATTGGTTTCAGGATACTTGGGAAAGGCTTCATCTAACAGCCTTAACAAGTAGTAAACTTCTTATGGCATATTACACCCCTGTTGTCACTGTTATAAACGGTCAAAGTTTATTTTTAAAAAAGATATTTAAGAGTTCTAATTAGTCAATCTAACAAATATAAACCATTTAAAATTAGCTTTGATAATAATTAATATATAATTATTCAGCATTCTTGTATATGTGGTTTATTATAATTACTATAAAGGAATAACTTCTTAACGTAAACTATTGTTATATCTGCCAGAAAATCAATTTTTCAAAGCTATTATACTTTATAGAGATGACATTTGAAGCGGGTAAAATCCAGTCTCGCCACGTTTAAGTGGCAGGTACAAGCAAAATCACTATGGCACGGAAATAGCGTGTATCGATAATACTGTTCATCGAGTTATTAAAACCAATACCATAATGTAACAAATAATGATTGAATATCAAGAATAAAATATTTGCGACTGTGAACGGGAATGGTTGTTGGTTCTATTCTAACTAGGTGGGAATATATTTAAATTAATTGACACCACTCTGGTAAGATAAAGCACAATGTTGAAGTCAGGAGAAAAGTGAAGCATATATTGGAAGATAAGCGGAAAGTGAAGCGTATATTATTAGTATTCGAAAATATATTTTAGAAACCGGACGTTTCAAACACTTTACAATAGTCCATTGTCACAGGTAGACTGAAGTGGCATTCGTCTGTCAGTTGATACAATTATTATATCAAACTACCGCCAACGATTTCTTAGTTGCCTCGTGTATTGCCCTGGATTCTTGCAGAATGAGCTGACTGTATCTTGCTCTCTTGTGTGGTAAGTTTTAAGGATTGATCCTCAGGTCATAGAAAGTTTCCAACCATCTTCTCTATTGAAATTGAAATGGGTGTTTTGTATTTGAATAGCCTCGCGGATTATCCTTGGGATATATCTGTTTTGCCTTATTAGTAAAAAGTGGTTAATACTAAATTCTCTAATACTAAATATTATAATGCCTTTCTTTCATTACACTATTTCCTTTAAATATACAGTAAATTTAGTCTAAATATGCTTGACAATATATTTTTTCGTCACACTATATCAACAACAGCCCAAAATTTCTTTTAAATCGTGAATAGAAAACTTTGTGAAGAAACAACATAACCCTTACAAAGTTCCTTATACGGCTTTTAATCAATAATTAACAATTAAATGAAAGAAAATAGTGTTAAAAGCTAAGTTTAGTCGTGCTTTTCTTTAAGGTAACTTTTCCGTAAAAGCTGAAAGCGTCGTTTTGAAAGTTTCGCGGTTCAGATTAAAAGAAGAGAAGCCAGATGGATGTCTTTTGTTATTATTCAACAAACTCTGTGATTATTTAATGATATATTTCCTATTTGGAACTTTGAGTGAATAAGCGATAGTTATTGTTGATCAAACTTACATACTTATGGTAATTGAATTTTGTATCATCGTTATATTTTGTTGATTTTCTTTTATATATTTGTGATTTTAATATTATTTGTAGCGTTAATCGTGACTTTAGTCCATAATGAATTACTCAAAAAAAAAACTAATTCATAGATCGACTACATTAAGTAAAATACCAAAAAAGGTCAAGAACTTCAAAATATACGGACAAAAGTTATAGTTTCGTCGAGCTTTTGAAAAAAGTTAGCGAATTGCACTTATTCTTATGTCGCTTTACATTTTTTATACGTGTACATAAACTTGATGTTTCCACCTACTGGCCGACTGTCCTATTTTTTCCCAACCGTTAAATATTTCTTATAAAAGGCTTTTTACATCACATGAATTGTTCCATGTCTTGCATTTTTAAAACGTGGACCGTATTTTCTACGTTAGATATGCATAGCATTATAAAAGCTCGTTTATATTAAGACCAAAGTTGGTTTAAGATACTGGCTTATTATGTACTTTACAACATTGTAGCGCAGTAGTGCTGTGTTTTAAATAACGCCATAGTTGTGGGCTCCATCTCAAGTCGCGGAATTTATTATATCTATAATTATTGTCTGGTACAACTAAAGGCTAAAATAAGGTAGACGTTAGTGGAGATCTTCATTAGAATTCTGCATCCAAATCCTTCTGTCTTGTTATTAAAACAAACAACTCATAAATAATATATTATTCTTACTGATCTTACTGACTTAGAATGGCATCTGAATTTAATACATTATATTTTTTTATTTTACCTATATATTTTATATATAGGTACAAAAATTGAGTTTTTATATAATTATACAATGAATTATGAAACAGTATCACTCAATTCTCCACTTTTCGGCCTGAATTCAAAACCATCGCGTTTAAAATCATACGCTGTGCCACTCAAATAATCGTCTTACTTTTATTTTTCCTTTTAAACTGTGCGTAAATGCCTGAATTTAAAATTAAAAACCATGACGGAGGACGGAGAGAAAACAATGTTTTTGAAATTTCATTCAAATTGACTTTTTTATATAAGGTACCACAATAAGCCACAAATAAAAAAACAACGTTTCTCGTTAATACGAGGATATTCATATTTATTTAATAATCTCAGTTAATATTTGGATATGGAATATTTTCTATATTATAATACAACATATTAATTTTCTAGGAAAATATTAACATGAAAACCTTGCTATCCGATTATAACATATAAAATGATATGTAGGAACAATGTACTAAATATCATTAAATTTAAGTTGACATATTAAAAATCGCACTCCCAGGATCAAAGTGACCTAACTACTGAATATCACCATTTTAAATCCATATTATTTTGTAACAAAAAGAAGGTAAAAAAAAATTGAGTTAGGCCATTTTCTTTCTAAGAGTGAGAGATATAAGTATATTATAAGTATAAATTTTAGTCTAGTACGTTTGTTTTTATTATAAAATATTAGGTAACAATTTCACAACTTAATTTTCTATAAAAAAAGATATTGATTTGAGATTATGTATTATTTTAATGTGTTATCGTTTCTTAATGGTTATGTATACTTATTTTTATTGATATATGGGTCTATAAATGTAAATCAATTTTCTTTTATATCTGTAATATATTGAAAATTAAACTTATTTAATGTGTATTGAAAATTTTACAAATATTCCACAAAAGCACGGTAAGAAATATAAATCAGAGATTTTCTTGAAATTAAGTAACTTAGTAATTGTTTTTTAGTAATATTTTTTTTTATATAAAGAACTAAAGTTAATACAAACTAAAATAAAAAAACGTTAATTTAAAAAAATAATCAACAATTCATCCAATATGATTATAAAAAACGAGTTTATAAATTTATAAAATACAACACATACATATTTAGTAAACTAACAAAGTTCCAGGCGTATACTTTACCTAGCATGTTCCTAGTTACTAAAATTACTATTTACATCTACATCTACTGGAAATGACGGAAACCTCAAGCTTCAAAACAAAACTTTAACGAAATCTCATTAATGGCATATGCTCGTTACACCGTACTGTACTGCGGCCGTTCCGTAGAGGAAAGAATTCTAAAGCTTCACATCGAACAATAAGCCCACATGTAGTGAGTGAGATTTAAGCGTAATTTAAAATTATTATATTTATGAAAATATTAACTCGGAATATTTTTATGTCAATTTGATTCATAATATATACCCGCTTTTAAACAAAATAAAAATGAGTAAATAAAGACCTCATTATTTGACATACGTTTTACATATTGCAAAATACTGTGTACTTACTGTTAAAAGGCTCAAGACTTAAGTTTTCATAAGTGTTTATAATTCATTAATCTTTTTGAAAAGATATAGACTAGACCTTTGAAAAAAATAGACTAAAATCTAGGTATATTATGGAATAAGGTATATAGTCTTCACTACTTTTCATTCGTTTATTTATTTTTAATATCCATATTTCCAAAAAAATATAATCAGTATCGTACGGTATAACGTTCGCTCCATTTTCTATCCCATATCACACCTACAGGCTATCACAGGATGTTCTGAGCTAAATATTAAAAATAAGCTTGGCACAATTGCGAATGAATGTTAATTGTTACACTACAGTTAATTTTCTTATATATATTATAATAATTATTAACTCGCAAAAATCCACTAATTTAACATTATTGGTAATAAAGATATTTACAATTACAAAATAAATATAATTTTGACAGATATAACTCAGTCATTATCCGTAATATTGTTAAAATACATATGTAAAATAGAAATGAATCAAAGGTAACATGTTTAATAATCCGAACGTATTAAAAGAATTTGGTTTTCTTTTTATGATTTAATATCATTAGTAACAGTAGTTTGGCATTTTTCTAACTTAGAGCGCTGGGTCAAGAGGATTCCCGTCTCCTGACGTTGAGACTGGTGCAGGTGCTGACGGGTTCATTGCGCCCGTGGATTCAGCAAATTATACTCTGGCCGAATGGCGGTCCTGGGAGTAAAGGGCTCAAGAGAGCTACAGGAGGAGCATGGCCTCACCGCTCCTACAAACCCGGAGGAGGCGTCGTAGTAGTATGCGCGAGTGAACTTGCGGCCTATTACTCATATATTGGTGGAGAGGGTTTCTGCTAGGTTTTAGTGGGAAGTATCGAGCTGACCGGTGAGTCAGACGTTGGTTGCGTTCAGGGCGGTATGCATGAGCGCATTTCCCAGCGGCACATCAAAAATCTGGCATGTTAGAGACTAACTCACCAATTACAAATATAAATAAGATAATAGAATTTTCAAAACTGATGGGTATTATATTCTAATTTGAAAGGCCGCGTTCATTATACAAAAATTTCCTAATTTATTTAAAATATTTACAAATATTAAAGACAATATATTTAAATGGTAACAAGTCAATGTAAGTACACTGATAAGTGATTTGACTGAAATGACAAAAATGAAATTTAGAATTTATTTCATTTACTATTTGATAGATTCTTTTAGAAAGTTATTCAAATTAACGAACAGTGTCCTGTACAGTTTTAGTTTAGTACAATTGTTTTTGTATAAATATAATAACTAGAGAATAAAATAACTAATCTTTTTTAGTAACACGCTAAACAAGCTCAAAATCAAACACAGCATCAAAATATTTAATTCTTTCTGTATTCAATTTCATTAATAATATATTCATTGTTCCATAAAGGAGTTAGATTATTAAATATTTTACTAAATTTTATTAACTTTAACCAACTGCAAGGAACTGAAACGATCCACCTGTATTCATTATTTACAGTTCACTGAACGTTACTGACAGCCCGCGCTACTACGTGCTAATTTTTTAAAATCGATTTCTTTTTCGCAAAACACCTTATGTTGGTATCAAACTGCCTGACATATGCCAAACTGATGTTAGAAGTGCTGTTAAAATTAATAAAGAATTGTGTCCCGTCGATGTCGCTTTGTCTGCCAAGTCGCATTCCTGGCCTCGATATTCGAAGCAAAAATTCTGTAAATTTAAAAAAAAAAGACCTATTAAACGGTGCACGCGTTGGATAAACGATTTTATTTTTGATTCTTAGTTAGAGACGCAGATGGTAATTTTTGAATTAAAATGATTATTCAATTTTTTAAACAAGAAAAGACCAGATAAATAATTTTAATTTATAATAGAATTATATAAAAAAATTTTTGTTCTTAATAAATAACAATGGAAACATCATAGTTTTATAAACAATTAAAAACATAATACAAACCCTAATAATGTTTGAAGCCATGCGCTTCAGGAACGCACTCGTGAACAGAGCGGCTTCGTCCCCGCAAGACCTCTGAACTGTTCGCTCCGAACACAACAAGTACTCTTGGAACGAACTGCAAAGAAATTACTTTTCAGAAGAGAGCTCTACAAAACTTATCAAGATAAAAATACCAGAAAAGTAATATATTAAGGTTTTAAGCGCATTTCTTTAGTTGTAAATTTTATGTACGAGGCCATCGTGGAGCATTGTAAACTGTACACGGTTGTGGGTTCGATTCCCACTCGGAAGATTTTTTCTCTGCTCTAGTGCCAAAGTAAATAAATACAAAAAAAGAATATGTTTTTAGTTTTCTTCAACTGTTCATCAATAATACAATAAAAAGATTATTTTTTAGTTTTATTTACGCACACGTTTTATTTACGATACGACGATAATCGTTTAGGTAGCAAGACGATGTAGCGTGATTGCGATGTCCATATACAGTTCATACATAATGGTTGTTAGTAAATGGTATTTAGAATAAAATATCTGTAATGTAAAATATCTTATTTTTATCGGCTTATTGCTTAAAGAGCACCATTAGGTTGCACTTAAACAACGTTTTTTAAAGCGGAATGTTGAGAGCGAACTGATCATATACTAGATTTCTTCTATTTTCAATTACAATAATATTTTTATATTAATAAAATAATATAAAAACAAAACATTTGAAAAACAATGAATTACAAATACATAATTAAACAATTTTCATCAGCTTTGCCATCATGGCAAAAGGTTATTTAATATAGATCAAACGTCACCCGGACCTGAAACCATATATCAGTGCGAACTAATTAGCTGCTTAGTGTGAAGGATCACTGATAGTAATAGAGCTTGATTTAACGTATGGTCTCCGGTGGGCTTCTTTATTCGGTAATTAGGTATATTAAAATTTTGAAGAAATTTGAATATATGAAAATACTTTTGTCGTAATCATTGTATATTTAAAGTATTGTAGAAATAAAAAAATAAATTTTAAATTTTCATTTCGATAAACAGAAAAAGAGAAACTGGAGATGGTTTATTGACATATTATTTAATTTACTCGTTTTATGTATCAAAATATATATTACTTTTATATTAATAGCTTCACGCTTTTTCCCTCAAAGCAAAATAGTAAGAGAGCCTAATCTAGTGTCAAGACACTCCGTTTTCTACTTTCCACACGAATTTGAAAATGGCAGAACTGGCCAACGCTGGTCTTTTAAGCGGGCATCGATCTATCACTCGCATATACAGCTTATATTGCATACATATATTGTGTTAGCTGTTTAATTTGCCTTCAATTTTGTATAATAAGGTTTTTCTTTGCTAAATGCAAACAATACTTATTATTATTTATTCCTTCGTGCTAAAATTTAAGTCACAAACGGATTAAGGTGAAAAGAGCTACACGAACTTAGTTTTCTAGTAGTATAGTTTCTAGTACATCAAAGAGCTTTAAAATTGTAATTCTATATCGTAATGAAATTGTATATCATACATTTGTTTTATTACTTGGTTGAAAGCTGAGTTCTACTCGTTAGCTTGAAACGAGGTTTTGTTTAAATCTAACTTTGAGAGTACATTTCAATTAACTATCTAAACAAGACGAACTTTTACTATAAAGCAGTGTTGAAATAATCCAATTCTGTTGTACAGCTACTGAATTCAAATAACGTATTGTAAGTACCCATGTTAAAAACGAAAGGACTTTAATTGGCGAAAAAGAAACTCAATCGTTTTGTTAAAATTAAAATAAGCTTGGCTCTAAGCCAAAATTTTATGATATACCACAGACACATTATATCGCTTGATTATTTTTAGAAATAAATGGCTTCACTCATCTCTTCCTACGTATAAAACCTTCAAAAATATAAATGATATATTTGAATATTTAACATTGTGCGTTTATTACAAATAGCCAATATACAAAAAGTGGGAGGATAATTTCCAGCCGAGAACATAAAGTCTATTGAATTAAAAACAATTGTACAATAGTATATTTAATCAAATAATCATAATTTATTGGATACTATTGAATTCTAATTTGGATAATACTTAATTAAATAACCAATGTACATAATTAGTGTCTTTGCGTACGTACTAATTGATCCTTATTTCAAATTAGTTAGAAACAGTAAAAGTTCCTGCGGTATCTTCTGATAGCTTTGAAACAAAATTAGTATTCTGTAGTATTCCGCTGCAAATGATTTCAGATTCTCTTATTTCGCCGTTCACACGTTTCGCAGCGTTTCACTCGGAATTTTTTACAGAAAATAGTATTGTTTTTGTTTATCTTTTCAAAGTGCAACTGCATGGTCAGCGATGTGCAAGTCCTGTGATGCTGGTTGAATAATTTTAAATATTTTGAATGCATAATCTAGATTATTTTTATCAAATATCTTTATTTTGTTTATTAAACCATAATAAAAACGACTATTAGCACCAAAACAAGAGAAGTCACTCTAATGTCAATTATCCAAATCATTTTTTCATCATGTTTAAAATTATAAAAAGACACATTTCTATTACAAGAAATACTTTAAGTGCATATCATGATCCAAGAGCATAGCTTGAATATTAAGCAGATTGATATGCCTATTACAAGAGAATTATCGTAAATGACAACGAAATGTAACGAAAATATTTTAAATTTTCTATTAAAGAAATACTCTCAAATTAATAAGTTGCTGATTGATAATATTATCGACTATTATAATTTAAATAAAACTAATTATAAAATGTATAGTAAGGTATAAAAAATTGTTATGCGGGATCACGCTTCTACCCCCATAGAATCTTGCGTGAAAAAGCGTGAAGCTGTCAGAACTGAGAGAAAACCTAGTGGCAAGGAACTCCTTTCTCCACTTTCGACCTGAATTTGAAATATTGAGTGTTTAGTGGCGGAAATTAACGCCGCACTTTACCTTATTATCAGAGCTACGAATTAAAATAACAAAAAATCATAAATTTTTATGCGTTTTTAATGAATTACTAAAAATCAAACAGACGCGGCTACGCGGTTACGGAAACATCGAAACCATACTCGTAGATAATATTTGTGTAGCGATTGGATTTTAATCCAAACAAATTATATCTGTCTTTCGTCGATAATGAACTCTAAACAATTTATATTAAATATTTCAACGTTTATACTAAAATTGCCTATAAGTAAACGAGTTTGTGAAAGTAATAATTAATGAGGAAGCCCTTATAATTTATCGACCAGCTTAATGAATTCGACTATCTAATATTCATGATGAGAATTAAATACTGGTTGCTCTGAGAACTTCAAACTCTTTAGATGTTGATAGGCCTCGTCTTGACAGAATAATTCATAGAAATCAAATCAAATAAATTAACATTATGTATATGTATGTACATACAATTTACTTTGTTATTTATGAATACAGGTTTTAATGGATATTTTGAATGCGGACAGCTAAGCATTAGAGCACTATGAATGAAGAGTTTAAAATAGTTTGAATGTAAGTTCTGTTTTAGATAATTTTACATTTACACTGTCTACTAAACCCGTGAACAAAATAAGCGTTTTATCTTTTCATTCCAAAATATATAAATGGGATACAGTGTATGGAGTATATATGCACTGTATTTATTATATTAAACATTTTTAGAAATCAAGAAACCAAGCGCTGTTTCCACTAAGTCATACCTTCCACATACGAACGTTCAGTGCGCATTCCAAGAGGCTCGGATTTGAATCCTGTTACGTTCAAATGTTTATAGGCTTTATTGAAATGTTTTTAATATTCTAAGTATTAGAAAAACACTTTAAAAAATACTTAGTAAATTTACAAAAAATTGTAATTTATTATTTTTAAACACGCGAAATTTACTATTTCGCTATTCTACTACTTACCAACAAACTGTCCTTAAGTATTTTTCTTGATTCACTGCTACATTGACTTCATCTGTCTGGTATTCTTCTTTCTTCTGATGGTTGCTAAGCGTAGTAAGTGTTACTTCATAGTTTTTGCTACATATTTCATATTCCGGGCGTACATTTTTCACACAATCGGCATGCCTCAGATACTCATCTTGGTATTTGCCCCGTGTGCATAATTCTTGAACAACCTCCGCTATTCCTGAATATATCTTCTTGAACATCGCCTGTTTGTTCCTGTCCATACAAACTTCGGTGTAGTTATCGATACACTTTATGCCAAGCCGCAGTTCGCTGTAAAATAATTGATTATAACGTCTCAAGTTTCTCAAGATATTGTTAATAAATTATGATTAATGATTTATTAAGTTATAAATTAACTTGTACTAGTACCGTAATTACAAAGAGAATGTTTACGTAAAATTTTACAGATTTGAATTTGGATATATGCACAAGTATCGTAATAGTTGACACACAATTGAGCTGATTCGAACTTTAGGCATGATATTTCAGTTAACGCAAAATGTGACGCAGTTATGATTTTAAACAATAATTATGTCTACCAAAATGTTTCAACTAAGAGCCTCATTGGCTATTCAAAGGTCTAATCAAGCGGCGAGTAAAGTTAGTCAGTCGGACAACTAGCGTCAAATTGCTATTAACCACAAACAAGAACACTAAATTAAGATGAGCTAACTACCACGTGCCATTTCGTACAAAGTTTCTCCTACGGGGTGCTAACGCAGTCTTAGTGATACTTCAGCTCAACTTCTCGTTCATATAAGGCAAAGGAAATTTTTCCATGACAACAAAACAAACAAAATATAGGATGTTATTGACAATACTTTACTGATTGATAACTTATTGATAACTTTAAAATTTTCATTTATCTTAGAATTAAAGCAAAAATATACAATTATTGTTAAAATAATATAGGGGGTATAATTTATCTGTACATTTAATTCATTTCTTATTTTTGAGGCAACATTTTATTACTACAATTTTATACTCACACACAACTTTTATCTAATTCTTCCCTGGTTAAAGCAAAAGAGATATCTGATGAGCTGAGCACTGGTAATGACATTGAGCATCGTTGAAGTAGATCTTCCTCTTTATTACAATTTTCTTTCACAGCACCTGTTGGCAAATCAAAAATATGTTTATTGGTTTGTTTCTAGTATCTCGCACCATAGCAGCTACCCGATAGGCATACAGATTCCAATGAGATATTAGCATAAGTGAAATTATAGTACCTATATTTCTCTCACACTTTAAAGTTCAAAGCTATTGAAACTAAAAAACCATACCAGCACCCAGCTAAGGCTGAATGGGATGAAAATATTTTGAATATATGCGTTCATTATTTTGTTTGTAGAGATTAGAATTAAAAAAATTGCCTTAACTAACGTATGTTAGGCAAAAATTCCCGTCTATTCCCAGCAGTATTACTGCCATTTTTTTCCAATAGTCTTATTTATAGTAGGACTTCCCGGGTGTTATTTTTTCATAATTTTTTTGAGGCAAATCTATAACGAACATCGATCATATCAATAAAATTATTAAGTATATAAAACAGCCATTTAAAACATAAAGATATATTGCCTTATGGTATAGTGAACTAGAATAATTTTAGATTGACCTTTTATAATTGGATGATATGCCTCTCAAGCGTTTCTCTCTAATTAGCTGGACAGTCAATAGGAATAATTGTAAATTAATTATTAATAATCAACGTCATCAAATAATCATTTCTAACACTTTCCAATGCATGTATACTATAAGTACTTTGAAATTGTCATCACATGTATTTATGCACTGGTTTTTTAACATTTAAAATAAATATTATTTGCTTTTCGAAATAACAAAAGAATTTCAAGTGGCCAAGGCATAATAAACATATTTAAAAACTATTTCAATTAGTAATTAATAAACACATAATAGAATTTACTTTATTATTTCAATTATTAACAAGCTATTGTTTTGGCTACACAATTATAGTCAGATGATATTGAACATTGATCAATGCGCTCATCTCCGTTATGTGATCTCTGCATTTGAGATCACAATACAGCATCCAGATAATTAAACTCCTAATCATACTCAATGACATGTTCATTTCTGTTGCATACACATTAAATATATTGTTTTCATTTAACTACAGTAAGTCGTGAATATATTTATTTTATTATGAGTTATAAATTCAGCGATAACCATAGAATAACGAAATCAAGAGTCTTGATTTAAAGATATTTAAGACAAAGGGCGGCGTGAGTTCCGCTACTCAACACGCAATGTCTCAATTTCTGGCGGAAAGTGGAGAACATTAGATTCTCTCGAAGAAGAATAAAGAATAAAAATAAATCTTGATTTATTGAATCAACATTTTTCCATACTATATACTAGATATACGCGCTTAGACGATTACAGAACTTCGATACAAGAAAATGAAAGTTTGGACTACTTGCGGTAAATGAAGACCTACAAAAAATCATTTCACTCTTCAATTCGATTGGTATTGTAAACTGCAATTACCCCGAACAGAAAGAAGTAGCTTGCTTACTCCTGACACTAAAATAGTTCTTATAATCTTTTATCTTAATTCTTGATAACGTATGAAAACAAAAAAAAACATTTTTATTGTATTAATTTTATTTATTTAATATATTATTTTCCAAATCAAAATTTATTAAATATATTTTTTATCAACTAATAGTCTTAACCAACTAATAGTCTCCATTTATTAATTTTAATATTAAATATATATTTTTATTTACAACTAGCGACCCGCTCGCGGCTTCACCTCTGTAAACTACCATGACTCACCCGCCCGCGTTCTCACATAAATCACAAACTTGGCTTAAATTTATAATTGAACCGATTGAAATTAAATAAACACTAAATGTCGAGGGAAGTTTACTGCAACACCACAGTCGGTTAAGCCGTTTCTGAGATAAGCGTGCACAAACAAACTAAAAAGAAAATTAAAAATTATTGTTTTGTGTTCTATTATATTGATGAATGCCCCTAATAACATTTATTTTCATATATTTTACAAACAGTGATTAGTTACATATTTATTATATGTGTAGATTATTATTTTATTAATAATGGATTCGTGGATGACCTATACACGGTAGCCAACCGATATATAAGATATATGATTATAAATATATTTTTATATAGTACTAAAACGGCTTGCAATGTTAAGTATGAATATTGCTTTAAAAAAATGCTCACGATAATTATATACGGTATGTGTAGCGCCGACCGCATTATCATAGAATACTAGTTTTTTTTATTCCTAGAATGTAAAGCAGCAACGATATTCGTGTTCGTAAAAATTGTTGTAACGATAGTTTTCATTTTAAAATGTACAACGATATAGAGATAGGCCTTAAAAAAAGTTATATTTATGTTATCTTTTATAAATTAAAACTTACCTTTGCATTAAAAATATCATGTTATACATACATTATCAAGATCTTTTTAAAATGTTATTCACACGTTAGGAAATTAAAAAACATATATTTAGAAAACGTATAAAAATTTGAATGCAGCGGAATTGGAACCCACGCTCGGACCGCTAAGCTTTCTACATGCGGCTACGTCAAAATTCTTATAGGCTTATTACAACTTATATTTGTTGTTAGCATCTCTGTAGAGAGATTTTGACATTTTTTTGCTACCTAAAGATTATTCTGCGAACAATCGTTTGACAAGAGAGAATGCTATTTATTAAATATCATTAAGATTTTTTTAAAGTGTTATTCACACACACTTAAGAAATTAAAAAACATTAAAATTATAATATATTATATACATATTACATTACTCAATACTAACTCCGTATATTATAGGCCAACGTGGCGCAGTGGAACGTCTAACTGCAAACGCGATTGGTTGTGGATTCGATCTCTCTCACAATTATTCTCATTTCATCGCTCTGGTTTGTACCAGTTTTGGTCTTGTGACAAATCGCGGCGTTGACTTCTAACACGCAATGTCTCGAATTTGGGTGAATTATGGAGCTCAGGGGGTTTTAATACTACCTGACTACACTGCTATGCGGGACAAGTCGTGAAACTGAAGCGTTGTGATTGTTTTTATGAAAATTTACTTTTACTGAGAATAGTACAAAAATAGTCAAATATTATTTGTCATTGTTTAAATTAAATTAGCATAACTAATAATTTTTTTGAAACAATAACCTCGTTCGGATCCATTATATAATAATCTTAATTTTATTATAAACATTCGGTAAATTTTATTTATAAGGTATCTATTAAAAAATTTAAGACTTTTAGAAACATAACGAAATCGTTATATAATATATAAGAAATAAATTATTAGTATTACATAAATGAGTTGGAATGTCAAGTAAATTTATTTCAATACGTGGTGTTTTAATTAACATTCAAATAGACTACAAGTCACCAATCCTGTACGTTCAACGAGGCCGATTCTTAAAAATTATACATTTTTTATTTATCGAAGCATTTACAGCTGGCCGATATTGTAAGACGCAATTGTCAATTTGTATTAACCATTTCTAAATATAGTTATGGCTAGACAGGTGTTATTTATTCGTTAGTAGCTACAGTATATGAGAAATTTAACATTTATATGAAAAGAGTAGAGAACGGACTGTCTTGTCACTAGGTTATCTCTGCCCTGCAATGCGAAAAAAGCATGAAGCTCTAAAAAAATTATTTAATATGAAAAAAAGATTTATCGTGGCTCCTTTTATTCAGCAAGCACAAAATTCATAAAATCTTTTGTATGCCAGTCTTTTATTTTTAATTTATAACTTGTCTTGAATGAACATAATTATTTCTAATCATGCCTGTATGTATCAATGGTTGTTTTCCATCTGTTATCAGGCCACGTTGTTGCGTGTGCGCAGATAAATATTTGCTTATGAATACATACATACATGGAAATATTGCTAGACCATTTTATGATACTAATAATTCGCGTCCACGCATTTTAATATGATAACTTTTATGTTAATATTTTTTTGTGTGTCGTGATATTATAGTTTAATCTATTGCAATATATATCACATATTATATTGACAATAAAATCATATATAGAAGTATATAATGTTTATTTTATGTTATTTTGATTAAAAAGTACCATAACTCGTAATATTTTCAAAACTTAAAATGTCCCATTTCTCATTAAAAACATGAATATTAATAAAGTAAAGGTTGATGTAACAAGTGTTATTGAAATAAACTTGTAGGTATTAAATTACAAACTGTTGCTGAAAATACCAACTTCTTTCCTGACGTACTACTACTTACCTGCCTTAATTGAAATTAGGAATTCAACTAATAAAGTTACATTAATTCTGGCATATCCTTTCACTAATATCATGGCATTGGCCTCGAAACTGTGATGTGTCCTGCTAAACCTGTTTATTTATAACAGTGCCGTTCTCGACGCGAGCGCTATGCATTCCGACGGCATGGTGGGGAGCCAAGCCCACCACGAAGCTACGTCCCATTGGCTGGCGAACATCATACGATATTTTTAGCAGTGTGCTCGTCGTATTTACAGACCCACGTCACACTATCACACTGTTATTGGAGACCAATTTAAGTAGCTTCAATCAACAAAATTAGTTGACGTAGAAGATGCTACAAGCGTTGAATGATTAAATTGATTCATCTTATGGATGCCGTAGAAAAGTAGCATACTGACGAGTATACATCCAATTCCATTCGTTACATGCATGGTTAACCCTTATTCATCGCCGCAAAGAAATATCTATTTTCCGCATTATAAATTGCTCGCAGCTGCTCTATACAAACTTTATTCAAATGTCACCAAAATCGCATAATCGCAATAATATCTGTTTATCTATTTAATATACAATTAAATGTTTTTTTTTATTCCTTTGGATTTAGGTACATTGAAAATCATAGCCCATTTCGGTTATTATATCAATTTTATAACAATGCAATATTTTAATATAGTATTTCATGAAAAAATACCTAAAATATACCTAATTTTAGATTTTCACAAATTAATTATTTTCATAACATGTCTGATCTCGTATGTCGGGGTACGTATAAT
Organism: Podotricha telesiphe; assembly: GCA_038994665.1. NCBI lineage: Eukaryota > Metazoa > Arthropoda > Insecta > Lepidoptera > Nymphalidae > Podotricha > Podotricha telesiphe. The sequence goes on from JAOYRR010000590.1 coordinate 59,173, forward strand.
CACCACGTAATCGCATACAGATCGTTTACTTATTATAAATTTCAACACGTTACCGAGCCACCTCTGGTTACCCGAAATACATAACCAAGGTATTAAGAGATTACTTTAAAATAATTATTATTAATAATAATAATAAAATAAATATTAATTAATGTATTGGTATTCGAAAATACATTTTAGAACCCCGACGTTTTGAAAACTTTACAGCAGTCCAGTTCCAGTCCATTCCAGTCCAGTAGTTTACAGTAGTATACTTCTACTACATGAAAATGTACACACAGCGATCAATACATTTTTATTATATAAATTATTATTACTATTTAAAAATTGAAATTTTAATCAATTATATCCTAAACAAAAAAATATATGTAGAGATGTACTGTTTTTTACTTCAGCCTCACGACATTGCAGTCAGAGAGAAGAAATTAGTGTCAAGACTCTCCGAGCTCCAGATTCGAAACAAAGCGTGTTGAGTGTCGGAACTCAACTAAGTGCATTGTGCATCACCAGATGGTAGAAATAAAAGTCACTAACTTATGATCATATCATAGGGCGGGAATCGAACCCACAACCAAATCACCATAGAGTCAAACACTGTCCCACTGCGTCAAGATGGCCTCCATGTATTGATATAATATTTTCATATTCACTATAAATTTCAAGGTAGGTTACTTACACAAAGAACGAAAACAACACAAAACAGTACTGGAAACCTTGAGAAGCCGACTACAGTAAGAGCAAGAAGATTAAAACCTGCACTCGCTTACATAAAAGCTTGTTTGTTCAACATTGAAAATTACAGTTGAATAAGCAATATCAACGAAACTTATACAAAGAGAAATGACCTCATAAGCAGGCTAAAATTAAATAATATAGGTATATTATATTTTTTACATATATTATTATAATAATAAATAGTTATGATACTAATGTAGGTACTTAAAAATTAGAAAATAATAAGTTCCCTCGCAGGTTTTCCACGTTCCCTTTATAATTATGTAATATAGTAAAATCAAATAAGTAGTTTTGGTAAGTAGGTTTTCACTAAGGAAATTATAAAACATATTTTTAAGAAAACGAATAAACATTTAAAATGTAAAAAAATATTTAATAAATAGCATTCCCACTTGCTAAACGATTGTTCGTAGAATAATCTTTGGATTGGATCGTATCGCGATGGTTGTGGGTTCGATCCTACTGGCGGACGAACCGCGGTGTTCAGTTCCACCACTCAACAAGCAACGTGTCGGATTCGGGCAGAAAGTGGAGAACGGAGTGTCTTGCAATTAGGTTTATTCTGCCTAGCTTGCTATATCGAAAAAAATTTTTTTGATTAATTTATATATACGTGGTTATCGAATAAATATACTTACTGTGCTGTTATTATATCCGAGTATTTTATATTTCAGTATTAAGTTTTTGTTACGTTTGACTAAAAATCTTAAAAAATGAGTTATCTAGAAGAATGCACCGCAATAAAATATTTAAACGAAATTTATTTAAACATTTGATTATCTTTTGAAATATTTTTTTTAAAGTGTTGTTCACACTTCGTATTTACGCAAAACACAAACGTGTTAACGTATTTGCATATTATTTTCTTCGATCGACTGTTATATACTTTACTTGATCGAAGATTATTTTAATCTATATGAAATACTAAGCACCTTGCAAAATTTTCTAAGTGTATACAATTCTCAGTAAAAAATAAGATATCGATATTAATTTAACACCGACAAAACAATATTAAAATATAAAAGTATGAACCTGATATCCTTGGTACCACGACCAAGATGAAGCGAAAATAAATGTGCATTTTTAGTTTCTTTTTAAACTGATTTGTTTTTATTTTTTTAAGTATATTTTAAATTCATTGTTATATATTTCCCTGCATAGCAGGGTATAGGCAGAAAAAATCTAGTAACAGCCAATTCGCCGCTTTCAGCCAGAATTCGAGACAATTTAAAACACCTTACTGTCACAGTGCGTCACGGTCACCTCAAAAAACACAAAAAATATTTAATACTAGTGACTCGCTCGTAGACTAGTGACTCAACTATATCTGTTTCGTATTCGCGGCGACCTTATCGTAAAACAATGAAATTCTTTTATTATCTTAGTTATTCTAGTATTTTAGTTCAGTAGTTTGGCCGTGATGAAGTAACAGACAGACTGAGTTTATTTCGCATTTATAATATTAGTATATAAGGATATTACATGCATTTGCTACATATAGGTATTGAAACTGACCCAAAATTATAATCTCTTTATAGTGGTAATTATTCAGACGTAACCCAAAGTGCCACGATGACCCCAAAGTTCAATATTTTTTATTATATTCAATGTTGTTAACGAAAACTGCCTTACTTATTTCTTATAGTTTAGCTAGAACAGTCTTCTTCAGTTCAATCAGATCTTCAATTTTTTATATATTGACAAAGAGAATACGCATCACGCAGAAGAAATTGTGTTAAGGTAGTTCATACTTATTTCTTATAGATTAGCTGGTCTTTTATGATTCTGATATAGAATGTAGGTGTTTCACTCCTCGAAATTTATTATTTAATTCTTCTCTCATGGATAAAAGCTATACATTAAAAAACGCCTTATACAACAAATTACTTTTTCTTGTCTCTTAAACATACACATTGTATGTTTTAAACGATTTTAATATGTTTTTCTCTATCCGCCCGAATTTGAGACGTTGTGAATTGGATGTCGATATTCAACGCCCATCTTTTTGTACCGGAGTAAAAAAAGACGAATACATTATAAACAATAAACCTAAAAATATAACTATTCCATCAAGTGGAAATCGAACCCACAACTATCGCGCTTACATTCAGACGCTACCCCACTGCGACACGATGGCCCCAAATTTTTATGATTTTTATTTCTTAACGCCAACTACCCGCCACACTGAAGAACTTTTATTAATGCGGCATTGACTGGTTTCTTACAGTTTAGCTGGTCTATCATAGTTCTATGTTACATTTTCCAGATATTTTATTGTTATATGACAATGGAAAATATCTAGCACGTCTAACAGTTTTTGTTACTAAGAGCCTTTGGTGTTTTGTAATAATTTAGCTATCACAATAGTAGACTATCACAGTTCTTCATTAGCTGTTCCGTGTCTTTAATTTGTATATGTGAACGGCAAATGCATCACGCTAATCAATTTTTGTAAGGTGATATTTTGGTATTACTTTTACTTTAGTTACGGTAATATGGTTCATCATCAGATGTTCCAGATCTTTCATTGTTATGTGTCAACGGAAAATGTTCATTACAGTGGACAACTTTTATAAATGATAAGAAAACGAAATAACATGTTGTGTTTGTATCAATTAACTACCCGATTTCAACGTTGCCTAACACGTTGGTAGTTGAGTCTTGAACTCGCATATCTCCCTCCCTTTGTCTCTTTGTACATTGAACCATTATAGTTAATCACCTAAACGCTTCCTTGTAGATAATAACTAAAAATCTTAACAATTGTTAAAAATTTGAGTAACTATGACAAGAACGAGATTAAATATAAATAAATGATAAAGCAAAGCAACAGCACGCGTTTTTTCTCGCATAGCAGAGTATTTAGAGAGAACCTAGTATCATTACACTCCGTTCTCCACTTTCGGCCTTACCACCTTAAGCTTTGTAAATATGAACTGTGCACCTAAAATCCCATTTTTATGATTGAATGTATAAATTTCTAGAAATCATCTTCTAAGCACAGTAATTTTAACCATAATGTCTCTATAATTCAATGTAACTAAATAGATTTATGTATGTATATACATAAACAGCGTAATTGTCGTTATTGTAAAGTAATTTTAATAAAGAATATATTGAAAAGCACTCCACATGATTGCACTATATTTACTGACCAAGTCGCAGTAGGTTAAATAATACAAAAGCTTTTACAATCGAAAACCGTAAGGCAGCGACGTCTGACAAACATTTAACCAGTCCTTTATCCTTGTAAAAGTTTTCCTTATCCCTAGTGAATCAGGGCTGAAACACATCAAGTTGCGATGATCGCCAAGCAAATCGGCCATTTCACTGATGTCTCCACGCGCACCCTGGGTCATTTGTCATCGCAGTCAGATGGGATAACTTTTTGTACGGGCCGCTGACTTCATCGAAATTTTGTGAGAAATCACGCCCTTTCCCTTTGTCCTATACTTTGCTACATCTCACGATTCATGGATCACGAGTTTAATATAAATTATAACGTAATTTGCATCAGGTACATAAATAAACAATTTTGGAGCAATTTATTAGTGCGACACATTAGTGGTTTATTGAACGGATAGAATTCTGTTTACGGTAATAGATTACCATTAAATAATATCGATATAAGTTGGAAGGTTGAAATATTTAAAGTGATCGTTTGTGGGCTATAAATTAGGATGAAACAATAATTTTGCACAACCTGCAAACTTTACGGCTTACGTGAGGTGAAATTTCCTACACTAACTTTGGTCGGTCAATATTAATATTTTTTGAATGTTATTTCGCACGCACTCTATCGCATTTAGTGACGATAATGTTATCATTTTCGAAATAAATATTTTCTAATTCGCTGCTCTGGTAAGGCAAATGAAATAAGAGAGTGTCTTAGCACTAAATGAAGAAAAGGTGGGCCAAAAGAAGTCACCCGATGATGGCTTGGACGTAGGTTACACGTGTTTGGCGACAGGCAGCAGCTGATGCACGGACTAGACTTTGTATGGGAACATGCGCAGGTCTTTGACCAAAATTCGCCTTAGGGACGATCGGCTTACCCATCAGCACGGTGTCTGGTCGATGTTTCTGGCGACAGTTCGACATTGTCGGCAACAGCAGCGATATTCTCGGCAGAACGGGCTCTCCGGGGCCGGCCACTCTTGGCAGCGTCTCGTGTGGTCACTTCTCTGCTCGACTCTTAAAGGTTGGTGGCCAAACGGCGCAGTGTTTGCACAGTTGGTACCGGATGACCCGGGAATCAACGACGGAAGTCGCGCTGCGGCGTTACGCAAAAAAATAGACACCATTCAAGTTATTTCATGTTCTTGGGGAGTGTATCGCTCCATGGCTTGTTCACTTGTATTCTACATCTGTCTAGTTTACGAAATTTCAAAACAGATTTGAAATTGGCCGCCATTTGCATAAATAAGAGCATCTTCTAATAGGGTGATTTCTTTTGGCCCACCTTGTATATAGTCTCTCGCTATCTTGTTATATTAGTGAGCTGCGTTAAGTTAAAAATATATATAGTTCAAACTTCAGGTACGGATATTTTCAATGTAACATCGCGAAAATAAAATCAACAGTTCTCGATTTTATATCGGAAGCAGATAAGATTCAAAGATTATGTCAAACGGCAAGCGACACATATATCGCGTTTACGTTATTATATATGTCAATATTGGTTTAATACTGACAGATATAAAACACATACATGAGTGGTAAAAATGTGAATACTGTTTATTTATGTGGCTTTTAAAATTTTGTTTTAGTAATATATAATTGACATCGCTATGCAGCGTATATACCTACGCGTTATGCAGGTATGCAGTAGGAAAATAGCCATTATCCGTATGGTTATTTTGTGTTATATTACGATAAGAAAATAATTGAAATTAACATATAACAATTCATTATTCTACCACCTTCAAATCTTTATACATTTCTAAATGTTCCCATTTTCTCAGTATAATTAGCAAAATATCTCTTTGAAATCCGCCATTAAGCCACAATCTTTAAAATGGGAAGAAAGTGGCGAAGCGATTGTTATAATACTATCAGTATGTTAAAAAATACATACTCAAATATGATCTGAAAATGTATATGCTAAAAATTTAAAACTAGCACTCTTGAATTAAATGTTTAAACTATTTCTCTCCCTTTTGTATTTTATAAATGCTACCCATTAAAACAAGCCAAATTTAATAAAGCTGCATTGAGTTAATGCATAGTTTAAAACATTTCATCAGCGATCGCCGCTCAAAGTATTGAATCAATGAACGTTTTATGCAAGTCAATTATTACTATCAGTTGTAGGTATTTCACTCAACCTTTATTATTGGTATATCTAGTTTTACATAATATACTTATTGAAAAGCGTAACGTACTAAAAATTTGAACGCAGCGTAATTCTTGAACGGCTTTCAAAAGGTGCGGGTTCAAATCCCGTTCAAAAAAAAATTGCATTACACACACAGAATTTCATCAGATAACTTGGTTACCTGTTTTCGAATATTAAGCTTTGAACTCAAAATATAGCTCAAAGTTCAGCGATTGTCACTATGCTATCACTATTAAGATCCGTAGCGCCGTTGGGTATATCTCTGGCTGACAGTTGACTACAAGTAAACACAGCGAAATAGAATATGTGGGTGTTTTGGACCGGAGCCCAAAAGCCCAAAGATATTAACACGATAAAAAATAGAATAGATCATTGCAGTTGCACTTGGATACTTTGAACAAGCCGCGAGAATAAATATTTTTATTTATACTAAACATTTAAATTTATCCAAATTGTTTACAAGCTTATAAAAACTTTGTCATGCGTGTCATGTTCGTTTCGTATAACGTATAGAAAATAATATTTTATTTTACTATATTGGTGTTAACATTATATTATGCATAGATAGTTTATTAATTATAATTCATAAGAATAACTTATTTAAAATTAAACACTCATATTTAAGTTAGTAGAAAAGAAAAAAGTATAGATTTGCATTATTATTGCATATTTTGTAGTGATTATTTCATATAAATTATGTCATGTAAACTGTTTATAATATTATTAAGAAAAGTTAAATTATTAATAAATGTATTACTTATTTGTTTTAATATTTTATACCAATATCTATCAGCTCGTAGAGATATACTCTACACCTAAACAATTTGGCGATAAAAAATAGAAGAAAAATCTATGATTTTTTAAATTTTTGATTGGCTCTTTGCACACTCTAATCTCTGGAGCACTGTACGGATTGAAATAAAGCTTTATTGTAGTATAGCTGTTATTACGCCACACTAACACCTGAAGCAGAACGATAATAAACTTGTTAACTATATATAAAATTACTTTATATTTTTTTTTACACTGTTTTTTTTAAAGTGTTCTTCACACACTTAGGAAATTGAAAAACATATATTTAGAAAACGTATAAAAATTTTAAGAGAGCGGGATTTGAAACCGCGTCTCTAACGGTTTTCAAGAGGCGCGGGCTCAAATCCCGCTGCGTTCAAATTTGTATACGTTTTCTAAATATATGTTTTTTTACTGTATATATAGGAATAAAATTAAACAAGTATAGATGAAGAATGTAAAGTTTGATTTCAATTTGCCTTAAGTTACTCTAAGTGTATATATGTAATTTCAAATAGTAATTACTATCAAATCTTTTTCACTAGTCTACTACTATTATATATAAGCTAAAATATTTTTATGCGTAGTTATGACCGTATTTCCTGTAACGTAGTTTAGAATAAGCTTATTAAAAAAGAATATTTTAGTGTAAGTTCTCTAAAATATTCATTCGCGTCATTTTGACTGGTTAGTTTCATTAAAATATTAATTAATTATCTAGGTTCACCCTGGATTATAATATAAATGTTCCGGTCAGTTTACGATGAAATTGTCTTGTATCAATTGAAATAATTTTTTGCAGTGATTTTGTTAGAATAATTAACTGTTATATTTATTGATAACTTATTTATTTGTTATAATTTACAAAAGGTAAGCCAGTGGGAATCATGTTATATGGACATTTCGAAACTATTGTGTACGCTATGTTAGCATCCAATTATATTACGTACCTATGTATACTCTTAGCGACAATAACTACAGCTATAACTTCTGTATAATAATGATAAATGAAATAAATAAAACATTTTTATTCAAAACTGCTTTTAAAACAGCTAAACATATTCTGACATTATACATATAATTTTTATTATATGTATAGAATAGGTGTGATTTTATTATTTTGATTTACTGTAATATTTATATAATAAAATAAGTAAAGTCGTGACGTGGTAAAGGCGGTCACTTATCAGAGACAACGGGTGTTAAATGAAATAGTTTGACAAGGACTACTTTTATAATAAAATCAAACACACACAGTTATTAAGTACGGTTTAGACACGAGTACACACGTAAAGCATAAACAAAAAAGATAAGTAAATATTTACTTTAGAAATGATACTCATTTCAATGTCACTTGATTATTACCTTATACCACTTCTTAAAATATTAAATTTGGCTATTTTTTATTTTAATATGAATAACCTTCTTTAATTTTAAAAGAAAATTATATTTTATTGGTGATCTGTGTGTCTAGTTTATTATTAACTTTGAGGTGTTATATTTAAAAAAAAAAAATTCATGATCAAATGCCATTCTATTCCAAGTCAATGCCATAGTATAAAATGTAGTAATATAAATTAAAAGTGTAACTATGTTTTGTAGTCACGATTTTGTAAATTTTCTTTGCATTTTTTTTAATATGTAGTTTTTTAATTATACATTTGATAAGGAAATGACTTTATTATTAATTTTGTAGGTAATAGAAAAAATCTATAATGATTTTATATAAAATCTAAAAAAAGCGCGAAATAGTAGTATTGTTTATAATAAATAAATATAATTACTTAATATAACACGCCTTAGTGTTAACAAAAAATAGAATTTTGTAATTGATAAGATGAAATATTTTACTTACCAGCTGCCTGTAATACGAGGATTAAGAAGAAACTAAAACTTAAAACTTTTTCTTTATACATTGTCACTTATGTTTTAAAAATACACAGAAAATAACATTAACACTTTATATAAATTATATTAAGTATAGAATATTGATTGTTTGTTTTTTGTTATACCACTACGTATTTAAATACGTAACTTTACGAAGCGCAGGAACAACACATCCCTCACAATTCAGAACTTCAACTACTGGTAAAAGAATGAATGGTAAAACTAAGCCCGCGAAAACTGAACCATGAAGTATGAATGGCCATGACTGGTTTACAAAAAGCACGTTCAGTTTAATTCTGCATGCAAAATATAAATTGTTAAATTTGTTTTGTAATAATAATATTATTAAAACTTGTAACTTACAATACACTGTATCTAATTAACGTTATAAAATTTTATCGTTCACCTTCTTATCTAGCGATCTTTACCACTCTTTAGTCTGTGGAGAAATATCTGTCATTAAAGAATCATCATAAACGTAAACATAACCTCACTTTTTGTAAGCTAAGATGTTCTTTTGAAAAATATTTAGATATGTTATAAAATATATATCTATATCATAACGACGTTATATCGATATAATTTTAAATATGAATATAAACGGTGTCTTAAAAAAAAAAATATTATTAAGGCTCGTTCTGCCAATGTCTTATTTCGAAGATGGAAAGGTTCAGAAAATAAATTAACTCCGTACGATCCTTTTTTATCAAAAATACAAAAAACCAAGAATACTTATTTAGAAGTAATAAAAATGTTCGAGGGACAAGACACTAGACGTCGTGGTCACGTCGAATTTATTTATGCCGCGTTAAGTCGAATGTCAGAATTTGGAGTTCAAAACGATTTGGAAGTGTATAAGGCTTTGGTAGAAGTGCTGCCGAAGGGAAAATTTATACCTCAAAATATTTTTCAAGCAGAATTTTTACATTATCCTAAACAACAACAGTGTGCTGTAGATTTATTAGAACAAATGGAAAATAATAGTTAGTACAATGTATTAAATGGACTAGACTACTTTAAAAGGTAAGAGGAAAACCTACTATACAGTTTAAACTTGAAATATAAGTTATTTTTAGGAGTAATGCCAGATTCAGAAATGGAACAAATGCTGTTAAATATCTTTGGTAGAAGAGGTATAGCTTTAAGAAAGTTTTGGAGAATGATGTATTGGATGCCAAAGTTTAAAAACCTTAGCCCATGGCACTTGCCTGATGAACTTCCTGATGACACATTAGAACTTGCAAAGCTTGCAATACAAAGAATATCTTCAGTAGATCCTGATACACAAATTAATATTTGGCAGGTGACAAACTTCTAATGCAACCTAGTAAAAAATATTAATAAATAAATTACAAGTGAACATAAATTTTAAACTTATATTATTTTTTATATGTTCTGATTATATAACTATCATGTTTAAATAATACTATATTTTAAGTATAATCATTTATTGAGCTTAGTAGCAAGACATTAAGTGTCACAATTGTTTTATTATTAATTAAGTTTTATATTTAACTTTTTACACAAAAAGGAAAACAAATGATCAAATGATATATTGTAATTGTTAATTGTATGTACAATAACATTCTATAACCAATTTTTGCCAGACAGAAGAGATAGAAGCTTCCTTAGATAAAACATGGATAGTAAATGGACAGAGTAGAATTCAGCAAGAACTACTGGCTGAACAACCTGTAGATGAACCTTTAATAATAAAAGGACCTTACAGTGTGTATTTAAAGGATAATATTGTTACATACTTCACTCTACTAGGAAATACAAGACCTGAATATAAAGATGATACTGATTTGGATGGTATTTTGATAAATTTCCTACAATTACATTTTTATTTAGTTAATTAAATACTTACTTATTGTGGGATGATATTTTGTTTTCCAGATGTTTCAAATATGACGAAACCTTCTGGCATACCAGGCATTATTGGTAAAGTGACGTTACCTCAAATAAAAAACACAATTCATGAACAAGATGATGGGACAATTGTTGCAGTGTGTGCCACAGGTTTGTTATATGTTTTAAAAGGATATTACTAAAATATAAATATGAAGATAAAAACTACAAAATTTAAAGTCAAATATAAATATTAAATTTGCATATTATTACAACAGGAACATCTTCAAGAGATTCATTGCTGTCGTGGATAAGATTACTTGAAAAACATAATAATCCACAGATAGCTAATATACCTGTAATATTCACTCTCCTAGCACCACCCTCAGATGTATCATTATTTGAATCTGATAATAATGATAAAGAAAAAAATTTTGCTCCAGCACCATGAGATTTAATTAAGAATATTGAAAATAAATAATGTGTAGATATTTATTTATAAAATAAAAATTTGTTTATTAAGGATTTTATTTACATTTTTACATCTTATATGCAATATATAGAAAACAAGCATGAATCTATTAACTTACAACTTATTCATATTAATATTATAATATTGTATTTACAGTTTATAAATATTATCCTTTTTGCTAAGTTTAAAATTATTTAACATTAATATAATAAAATCGATAATTGATACCTAAAATTTTACACCTTTTTTGTAATTACATTTATGATTATTGCATAACAATATGTATAACCACAGTTTATTGTAACCATCTTGGAAAAAAATGTGTTAAAAAGTCACTAGAACAAATTGTATGTTCATATTAAGTCCATTCATAATCCTCATCAATTTCAAAGGATATTGTCCCCCACTGTCAGGTGATGTTGTGCCAGTCAGCCTGCGGTAGCAGATAAGTTTCATTATCACTACTCACAACAGTAACACCAGCACCATAGTAGGGTATGACATATGCAGAGCCATCAGCTGGGCCAACCACCTGAAAAATATTTTATTTTGCTATAAATCATCATCAGTTTAAACAATCATAAATAAATTCCAAATCTTTTAAATTGTTATGATCAATATATATATACAATAAATTATCAAATATAAAAATCCTTACTTGTGCAGCTATTAGTATAATATCTAGCAATTGGCCGAGGAACATAAAGCCAAGAGTACACAATTTTGCTAAACCAATTCCTGGATACCCCAAATAAAATCTATCAAGTCCAAACATGCCCAAGAATACTGACAATAATAAAGTTACTTCTAATGAATATCCATTTCTGAAATAGAAAAACAATATTTTAAGTAGTAATAATATTTTATTATGTGAATAACAGTCAAGCACCAAAAAAAATTATATTATATTTATTGTACAGTTCTATAGCTATAGAACTGTACAATAAATATAATAACATTACAAGCAGTTGCTTGTTTCTCAATTTACCTTTTATATTAGTTAACTTAAGATAGCAATTGAAAAATGTTGTGTACAATCATAAACAAGCAAATGTTTAACTTACGTCCATTTACATGGCATTTTCCTTGTGAATGTGGAATTTTTAGTATCATTACATATTATGCCATCTGCTGCTATGCACAACACTGTAAGTTTAATCATACGTTAGTTTTAAAAACACTCGCTACTCATGTCATATTCACCAACAACAAAGCAATACTATTATTAATAAATTAATGATTAAACTGAATATCTAAAAACACAAGAAATTCTATTTGTATAACATATTAAAAATACAATATCATTAGCAATTAAATTGGTAATAGAGAAAAAATATCTTTACCGTCAGCTTCTCCTTCAGAAGGGTTATCTTTTCCTTGAGTACAGCCATAAAACTGTTGAGTGACGGGGTCTATTTGATCTTTACGAGGATCGGGACAAATGTATTGCCCTAACCTTAAAGTGCTACAATCTATAAAGATATTTTTATCACCTTTAACTTCATCAGAAGCATATCCTCGAGCACAAAACAACAATATTGTGACACACAGAACCCACATTTTTGTATGTTTATAAAAAGCTTGATTTATATAAATTACATAAATTAAACATTGTACGAAAGTAATTATATCTATAAATTATTCATTTGAACCATAACATGCCGAGTAAAATATTTATTAAATTCAGATTATGTGCAAATTATACTGTAAGTCATCTGTCCACTGTCACTGTCAAATGTTATTTTAAAGACGAATTTGCGATAACGAATGCAAATTATTCTGTCAATGTTGCGTATAGAAGATAAATATGAATGGGAATGAGCAAATATTGTAGAATATTATGAAATAATTACGTGTCAATACACATTTAATAACACATATTAATACAGTTTATATGTCATGGTAATATAAAAAAAACCCTGGGAAATGAAGTAAATACGAGTAAAATAGTGTTGGAAATCGATTTAAGATTATTAAAATTTCTGTGCTCTTTGTTCAAATTGTATAAAACTGTCAACACGGGTAATGAAATTAACTACAAATTTATTATGTTTGGTATTAACGTATTGTAATTTAAGTAGAAATGGGAATGTTTAAAACAAATAGATATTCGATATATGACATCAATATAATCTGCACATAAAGACTGTTTATTTAATTAACATATGAATGTTGTTCCTTTAATTAACATATTAATGAAACGTAAAAAAAATAACATGCAACAAAGTCATCGTTATTTAATAGCATAAATAGAAAGAATTCCTCGTGTTAGTGTTTTACAATGATTAATAATTTAAAAGTGTATACACAAAGGGAAAAACAAAGCGTACACACAAAATCGATTTAAAAGTCACTATATTTATAATGTATAAATTAAGTTTTCTACATTGTCTCCTATAATTTTGTCACAATAAAAACTGAATAATTTATTAAAATATGATTAATTGTAACAATTATATTGACATGATGACACAAAACGTGCATTAACTTTTACTTAATATACAAAATACTAATAATACTATTGCTTTAGTAATTATGAGCACTCTCATATTATTTTCGTTTATGTTGTTCTTAATATCGCATAGGTCAACAAATATATTGTATATTTTTAATTTAGCATTAATGATTTTTTTCTGTAATTCATATAATGTACATATACCTCCATAGATGTTTTCTATATATTTATTCTCAACTAGCGACCCGCTCACAGCTTCGCCTGCATTAACTGCACGACTATAATAAATATTTCGATTCTTCACCCGCCCTTGTTCACTAAGTGGGAATCACAAACTTTACTTAAATTTAAAATTGTTGTAATTAATATTATACTTAAAATAAATAGTAAATGTTAACGGAAGATTACTAAAATACAATAGTCAAAAGTCTGCATTTGAATCGGCTTAGCCATTTCCTCTCTCTCTAGCCACAAACAAATTAAAAAACTTTATTTTAAATATATTCCTTATACAGACAGCGCTCAGGAACGTTTTTGTTATATGTATAGATAAAACATAAACGGGTAATAACATAGCAATGTGGATAATTAAAATAAGGCGTACTTAATTACGTCATGAGTAAAACGTGCTTTTTGTAACGTAAAATATATTCGATGCTCTGAACGACCTATACTAGTATACTTGAATTGATTGAGAGCACTTATTGCCTATAGTGGAGCGTTATTTCCAATTATATAGTTGCGAATTGTGTTAAAAATGTATTGTACTGAATAAAATATATTAAAAAATGAAGCTGCGGTTCAAGAGTTGCAACATGTCTGATTATACGAGGGTTTAGGTTCAAATTTCACTCAATATAATTCTGATGGGATCAAATAACATGCGTCATTTGTTTAGTAAAAACAAAGTCTATGAAATATCATCAAAATCATTTATTTCAGTTATTGGAGTATATTAAATAAATCTACAATAGAACTAAAGTTAAATGAAAGTATGACAACTGGATAGTTTTTAATGTTTTTACGTAAAATGTTAAAATGTCGACTGTCAACAACCATTAATATAGAATAATATATTATATGGAGTATCACTATCTAATATTATAACAATGACTATTTACTTAAAAGTTAGTGATTATTTTGCACATATTAAGTAAAATCTAGTCTATATTTTATACGCACATAAAACGTTAATATTCATAACCCAAATAAATTACAGATAATATTATTTTAGCGAGCACAATAGCTTATAATATTATCCAATTAATATTTTAAATTTAATAAAAAAAATATTTCTTATTTTTAACTTACAAGATCTCAGTACTCTTTGAAACAAATATCAATATAATGCAGAAACATTGTCAATATAATGCAGAAATATTCAAAAGATTCTTTTACGAGTAAAAATAAAAAGGTTAAAAATGCCAGTAATATTAAAAAAACACACAAAATACGATTTATTAATTAATTTCACATCACTATTAACACAATTATTCTGATTCATTTAAAAACTAATTTTATTAAGTCTTTAGTGCTTGCTTCTCGTAGCACGCTCCTTGTAATACAATCATCAGCCGCGCCAACCAGTGAACGACGACGGAGCATCTGTTGAATAATTGCCATATAAATATTAATAGAAGTATATTTCGGTTAACTCCCCACCACCTGGATCTTCCCACCTATCCACTCTAAATAAATATTTTTAGACCAACTTATAAAAATTTGATCGTAGCGGACTTAAACCCGCGCTTCTCGGCAACCAAGCGCGTTGACCGTTTTTCACATTCTAAATGTGGGAATATCTTGATAATACTTATTAAAAAATACCGTACCGTATTTAAGCTAGGTTTCGGTTATGTATTATAAACTTTCTCTATTTATATAAATTTTAATGAAATTTTCTTAACCACAGTAACTGTATATATTTTGATACTAGCGACCCGTTTGCGGCTTCGTTTGCGTAAACTGTTCAACTGTAACTATTTCGATATTCGCCCGCCCGCGGTCCCACTTAAATCACAAACTTAACTTAAATTTATAATTTAAAAATGTTGTAACTTTTAATTATGAAACCGATAGAAATAAAATAAACACTAAATGTTAACCGAATTTTACCAAGATACAATAGTCAAAATTGCATTTAAATCGGTTACCGGTAGCCATTCTGAAATTAGTGTGCAAGCAAAGAAAAACAGTAAAACAAACAATTAGTAGCCCGGACCACTGTAGTGTTCAAAACGTTAGGTAACGCCCCATCCAGACTCTCGCGAGAACCTCCTAGATCATCTTAGCACGAGTCTTGGCGAGTAGAGTACTAGCCGTTCACACTCTTGATTTCTTCAGTTGCCGGCTCCGTCTTACTCCCTTTGCGTTCTTTGTAGACGTGTGTAAGTGTGTATTAGTATGTGTATATAAAATACACATTACTAATACTAAATACTAATATCACCCATTACTCGACTATATCAAACATCACACATCACGCCTAAACATAACGCGCCCGTGCGAGTGCGACAAGGACGACATGACGTTGGTCCGAAATAGCGGGAATGTATTAACAAAAATTTCTGTATTGGCATGTACTATTCGAGTTTTATATTTTCTTAATACCGACCTTCGTAATTTGTTTTGTTTTACAATGTAATTCGTACGAGCGTTTTTTTTATATTTGATTAGTTAATTTAACAATAATAATTTCCAAATGATTAAGAACTAAATATCAAGATTGTTACATTTGCGCAAAGGACGTGTGTAATGCGTATGTATATCTTGTTACTTTTCATATTTCATGTGGTCTTAAAATACACATCACACATTACACACATATCGATCGTCGATCTGTAATATCACCAAACATTACACATCACTCGCTGCCATGTTAAAATGTTAATAATCGAATATCACAGCAGTGATGTTTGAACTTTGAAGTGATAGTAAAATGTAATATTACGCGGAATTAAATGTCACATTTACTAATTCACACAATGGTTTGAGTATGTCTAGTTCTTTGACCACGTCAGAAAAGCCGACACAAAGTGGAGCGATTAGCGAGGCGAGACGATGGGAGACGAAGGGACACGAGTGCACTGTGCGTGGATGGCACATAAAATGGATGAATTTTCGAATATTATACTTCTAACGTCATTTTTATATAATTTGTCATATAGATTAATTAGAGAGTAATATATTTATACACTGTTATAATTTGCGAATGATGTGTTCTCCTATTTATTAAGTTTTACATATTCTAATTATTAAGTTTCACATATTTACTAAGTACAGTAAGAAAATGTGTAAATGTTAAGAAATATGTACAACCGTTGGAGATCTGCATAAATAAATACAAAAAAATCGTCACTGACCCGGTTAGAATAGTTTCATAATATCTATATGTTATGGGTAATTTCATAATATCTATATATTATGGGTAATTTCATAAGTTTACCTCCACAATATCAATAATATTTATTTTTAAATACATGCAACATCACGGGCATTATGTGTTAGGTAGTGTTAATAGAACACCGGTTCCAATGTTGCCATACGGCTACAAGGTTACCATACTATAATTTAATTTACAGCGATATGCGACTAGTTGTTATACAGTCCCGCCATTATACAAATAGGTAAATTTTTTAGTCATTTCCACTTTTCAACTTAAAAGTTAAGTATTGCATGATCATCTCTATATATCAACAAATCAGACACAATTTTATTGCACAGCTTCCTATATTGTGCAATAATAAACTTAAGTTTAAATAAATCATTGTTACGTATTGAAAGTAGGTTGTTGCGGGGCAGTTGGTCCCGATTGCTGCGCTAGGTTACCGAATGTCAGCGTGTTCTGTGTAGCTAACGTCTCGAATGTCGAATTAGATTGGGTTGGTGAACCGAAATCTGGAAACAAATATATAATCGATTTTTGTTATAATTAATCAATTTCTGTATTTTACAACTAAGGTAACAGGTGCTAGCTCTTTAGTAACAAACATGAAGTAATGTTAGAAACCCTTATATATTGCGACCTAATATATTACTATACTACTAGATACATGATCATTACATGAGTAATAATAATTAAAGTAAATATGACAAAAAAGAAACATAAGTTCGTATGGTGTAAGGATTTTAACATTTAACCTTTTTTTTATATAGGGAATTGCACATTGCTTTCTGTATAATAAATTTAAAAATAATAATAATATTACACACTACCATGGTGTCTGTGGTTTGATATATACTTTTGTATACGCTATACGTTGCTAATGCAACGCGAATTTGTCGCATCATTTATACGTAGCATAAGTTAAAACTCACTGGGCGCATTATTTCCGAACATTTTCCCAGGCGAAGTATTTCCAAAGGCGGGAGCACCAAAGCCGCCGCCACCAAACGCGGCGGGCGCTCCGAAACCACTGTTAGGGCTCTTGTTGAAACCGCCAAAGCCTGAGGCGCCGTAGCTATAGAAAAAATATTTATCTTTTTATTTTCGTTTTCTTGTGATCATTTTGAATACGACATTGGGTTCTGTATCTTTCAAACTAAATATGTGATCAGAACGGAAAAAAAATACTTAAAATACACTAGTAACTATTAACGTGAAATCAAATTCCAATGAGAATTAAAGAAATTGTCATTCCCAATATATATATTATTATATTAATAATTATAATGTAAAGAAAAGTTAATTTATATTTATTAATTAAGACGATTAATAATTATAATGTAAAGAAAAGTTAATGAATTATGCAAATATAATAGCTTTTATCTGCGAGAGAACTAAGAAATGGTCTCTTCTTACTCTTCATTTATTATTATAGTATTGCTTTATATTAAATAGTCAAAGTTTACAAGTCTCACTCGGAGATCCACTTCAAACACTGGTTTCGTGCCAAAGGCAGGAGATCCTCCGAACCCAGGCGCTGTGAAATTGCATTAAAATTATTAACACACTTCGGTTGCTTATAAAAGAAAAAAAACAAATATGCGGCGCATATTTTAGCGCCATCTATTATAATATTAGTGGAACAATCTATGAAATATATATAATATGAAATGAGTGGTGGGAGAGAAGGGTCCCTGCCCGTCGACGACGCAAGCCGAGGCCCGAGTCATGGGGCGCCCTTGCGGTCGTTGACCTACGCTCAAGCAGCCACGGAGTGCTTGTATTTCGCAGGGACAGAGTACCCTCTTCCCTCACCCCGGTGTCGCTGTAAAGATCAAATTGATCAACAGCATTAAATCAGTATCGAAAAAAAAAAAAAAAAAAAAAAAAGGGAGAGAAGGAAGGAAGAAAAGGAAACGTGCGTCTACAACTAGTCCTCCTGGGAAAGAGGATTGACTGGAGTTGAAACAGGTCACTTATCGTGGCATGGTCTTCGATCGATCGTTCGAAGAATTGCAGAGTGCGTGACGAGAATCATCCTGACGCGTATCAATTCCACTACCGGTTCAGGACATACATATGTAGCCATAGGGCTCGCCGACATCAGAAGTGTGATTATCATCATTATTATTATTAGTATTTTCGTATAATATATTTTTAAATATAAACTTTCTCTTAGAATTCAAAACACTCGTATGAAAAGCCTCATATAAATTACAACTTAAATTTTAAATTTACAACCATCGAAGTGTAATTTATCGTCAATTTCATGCTTTTTCTCTAATCAAGTCAAGACACTAATTTTTACACTTTCCGCCATAATTCCAAACATTGCATGTTGAGTGGTGAACCTAAAAAACCTACAATTTTTTGCCTCACCAGAGCGAAAAAAATAAAAGTATAATTCAAATATAATATAATTTCTGAGTGGTAATCGAAACCACAACCAATCGCGTCCAATTACCCACGATGGTCTTCGTTATTATGGATTATTGATTTTATTATATATTTATAAATAATAAAAATTAATGATACCGAATAATAAATATATACATACAAGATTGTTGCTGCGGGGTTCCGAACACTGAAGGCTTATTATCACCGCCAAAAGTCTGAGGGCTACCAAATGGTTGGGCATTGGGTGTACTGAAACTACCACCTGATGTGCCAAAGATGGACGAAGACTGTGTGGTCGGTTGTTGACCTGGGCATTACAAAATATACATAAAACTAAAGTAAATTCTGTTGAAATTGTAAAATATTGCACACACATATTAGAATTGTGCTACATATTGATATCAATTTCAAACTATTTATGTCTTTAACATAATAACTTCGGACGTAGCCGGCTGTAGTACGCATTATGGCTTAGCGTTCACAGCGCTTGAACTTGACTTCGCTAGCTGGGCGGTCTGGAAGCCCGTTCAAATTTTTATACGTTTTCTAAAAATATGTTTTTGTTTATTTTAACACACTACTACTACTAAAGTACACTTTAGGTATTGAAAAATACTGCAATTATTTTTCTCATTCCTCGGAAACGCTACAATAGACATACCCAAAATTCTCACCAAAACCGGGAGATCCAAAGCCACCACCACCGCCACTACCACCACCACCAGCATTGCCACTACTCCAGAAATCAGTAGCTGGTTTCTGGCCAAATGATGTAACGCCTCCTCCTCCAAATATACTGGATGCGGTCGGATTTGCACCGTGAAATTTGCTTATTCCCGAACACGTTGCATATAAGTACTAAATACTGAGCCTGGCGAACTGTGAAATAGAAAATTTTATAGAGTTTTTATTCGCTTTTAGTTTTGAGAAAAGCAGTAAAAATATAGGTGTGTTTATCTTCAAAAGGAGGAGCAAGGTGTTTTTTACAGCTTTATGCATTTTACCGCATAGCAGGGTATTCAGGAGAGAATATAGTGTCAAGACTCGCCACTTTCTGTTCGAAATCGAGACATTGCCCACATTGAGTGGGCGGAACCGGCGCCGTGTTTTTTTTAGTTACTAGAGCAGAGGGACCAAAATAACCATTTCCCCCGAGTGGGAATTGAACCCACAAACAAATGCATCACGCCAACAGCTCTGGACGCTGCCCCACTGCACTAAGTGATGGCCCACTTATAGTATGTGTATGTTAAAATAAAAAAGTTTAAAATCGTCTATTACCCTCCAAAATACTTCCACCGCTAGTTTATCGGTGCACTCGTAGTGAAATACGGCTGATGCAAATAAATCAGATTCACCACTACCGAACAAGGAACTCTGGGCGGTTGTGGTCGGTGTCCTGAACACCGATGCCTGAGTCGTGGTCGGTGCCCCGAAAACTGATGCCTGAGTCGTGGTAGGTGTATCGAACACAGACGTCTGAGTTGTGGTCGGTGTCCCGAACACTGACGCTTGAGTTGTTTGAGCTGGCGTCCCGAAAAGTGCAGCTTGGGTCGTTGGTGGGCTTGGCGTCCCGAAAAGTGCAAAGCTTGGGTCGTTGGTGTCGGGGTCCCGAACACTGACGCTTGAGTTGGTGCCGTTTGAGTTCCAAACACAGACACTTGAGACACAGCAGTTTGTGTCCTGAAAACTGAGGCTTGAGTTGTTTGAGTTGCGTCCCAAAATCGAAGCTTGTGTCGTCTGCGTTGGTGCAGCTGTTCCGAATACAGATGATTTCGGGTGCTTTGAGTTGGGCTCCCGAAAATTGAAGCTTGCGTAGTTTTTGCTCCAAACACCGACGCTGGAGTTGTTTGTGGCTGAGTTCCAAAAACAGATGCTTGATTTGCCGTGGTCGTAACGAATATAGAACCTTGTGCGGACGTCCCGGAAAACTGACTAGGTGTTGATTGTGCTGTACCGAATACGGGTTTTGGGCAAAACGGAACTTTGGGTTGTAGTGGTTGAAGTTCCAAACAAGTGACTTTAGAGGCAGCCGCGCTTAAACAAATCTCTGAGCTGACGAAGTACCAAAAACAGATGTAGGAGATGGCTGTGTGCCTGAAGCAAATATACTTTGCGATAAAGATGCCGGGTTCCAAAACCAATTTAAGCCTGAGTAGTTTGGCTTTCTGAAGATGATGAAAATACTGAAGAATTTGAAGATATCGTCGGCTGAGCACTTGACGCAGGACTTTCTGTTTATCGATTCAACACTTGTGTGTGCTGATGTGGTAGTAGGTTTTAAATTTAAATTTCTGGCTCAGTAAGGTCTACTTTAGAATCTTTTAATGGCATCAGATTCTTTCGATTTAGGTATTGTTACAGTTAAACTTGTGGTATTAGCTTGATCGGATGCAGTAATTTTAGGTGCATTAGCATCTGATTTTTGTGGTAGAATTATCTAGTGGTGTAATAGTTGTGGTTGTATCACACGGGTGATGATATAGCAACTAAATCCTGGCAGTGCTTCGGAACTGAAAGTGGATTAGAATGATGATAATTATCGTTAAAGTAAATTTTAGATTCTTTTATTTCAATATTTAAAAAATATTACTTAATATTTTTGCCATGCTTCTTAATGTCTCATGTCCTGGTTGTTCTGATTAGAAAATCATGACTACTAGAAAGTTTTTATTTTGTAATGATCTATCATATCAAGATTTCTTTGGAAAACGCATAATTTTTTTTTAAGTGGTAGAATTTCGACGTAGCCCGATGTAGCGGTCACAGCGTTTGAAAGGCTTGCAT